>JAMXBD010003383.1:0-123218 GCA_024138025.1 Combretum micranthum | reverse complement strand
GCTTTAGGGACTAGATGCGGTCGTGTAGACTCAATACCATTCCTAACCCAAGATACGGAGGGCGTAAATCCGTTCTGTGTGTGGGTTCCGGATACCCATGCATAATTGCTTGCTCACGTGTTTGTTCATGCATAGCATATGATTGATTATAACTTGTTTGTTATGGTACGGAATTAAGGCAATTCTCACTAAGTTAATGTAGCTTATACCCCAATAGTTGTTTAAATGAGTAGGTTATCCCAAGAATGTTAAGTGGGGACCGAGGTGGTTGAAGCCGAGAATGACTTTGGGATTCCGGCAAGATATAAGAATGCTTGAAGTTTTTGGCTAAGCTTTGCGATTTGCCTTGTAATAGTTTTATGTAGTGAAGTCTTGGGATGAATATAATTAAAGTTTGATGAATTGTATTCTGAAGTATAGTGATTCGTATATGAAGTATAGTGTTTTGTAGTTGGAGTACAGTAAATTGAATTTCCTTTACATTGCTACTCAAGTGTACCAATATAAAATGTATCTCTCCAATATGTCTCCTTTATGTGTTAGACGCCTTGTACATAGTATGAAAGCCTTCGCGTGACTGAGGTGGTCATTCTTAGGCTTTAATATTATGTACGGTAGACTGCCACGTTTAGAGTACCCTTCGGGGCGTGACAGTTTAGTTGGTATCAAAGCGACAAGGTTTTAGGAATCAGGTGGGAAGACTTTAGGAGAATAGAATGTTAAGATACGATCTTAGGAATCGACAGGCAAGTGCTAGATGACCTTTAAGTGAGGAAGAACTAGATCTAGCTCTATAACCTTTGAGGTATGACTTTCGATTATTAATGATTTGAATTCTATCTTGGAGACTTCTAGAGAACATAGAAACAGACATATGAGGAAGAAAGATTGGAAACAATTAAGGAGACGATCAAATCCATTCTAGCAACTGCAAAAATATAGGAGTAAGTGACCTTACCAACTCTTAGTTCAAGCCAATAATGGAGATGCTAGATTACCCCTTCGACCTATGAGACCACTAGGTGGCTAGGATTAATTGCGTGCTTTCACCGTTTTTTTAAATAAACAAGTTTAAAGAAATAAAAAGTTATAACTCTTTTTCTAAACCATAAGCAATTTGTGAGTAGTATAATTAGGCTAATGTGACCGTTTCGTCTTGTTTCTAGGAGACTACCTGAGGAGAACATGCAACAGTCGACTAACCTTCCCGATGAATAACAAGTGAGAGACACTCCACCACCACAAGACCCAATGCAACAAGTCATAGACCTTCTGGGGTATTTGGTGGATACACAAAAGCTCCTCTTATAACAAGTGCTTATTAGGAATGTGCCGGTTCAGGTGGAAGGACCCCAAGTGACATTACAAGGAATTGAGACTCCTTCTGTTATGGCTAGTCCAAGCTCCAAAGTCAGAAGGTATAAGACAACTAGCCTAATAGTTAAGAATGAACCTTTTAAGAAGCGTAAAATCACTTGTTGGAAGTGCAAAGAAGGTCATCATCTAAGAAAGTGTCCACAGTTGAAGCACAAGTGTTACCTCTGTGGGGATCCTGAACATAAGATTATGGATTGTCCAAGAAAGAAAACCCTAAAGTGCTTCATTTGTAAACAGCCGGGACATTGGGCAGGAAATGCCCCCAAAAGAATTAACAAGTGGATAGCTGTCCTTGCTTGGAAGAAGTCAGTCTCCTAGAAATATTAATAGATCTCTCGTGTTGAGCGTTAGGAGTAAATAACTTTTTGATTTATCATCTAGTTCATGAATTAATTCTAACGTATGTTTTACATCCTTTCTTTGAACTTTTGTAATGAAGATTTACATCTTCTCTTGATTTCATGTATTTCGTTTTGAATATTATGAAGTTCTTATTATTGTTTGATTTCAGTAGAATTTCAATATTCTATATGTTTTTATTTCCGCATTTCCATTTTCTGTATTTCCGATAAGTTTCTTTAAGTCTCTTTTAACGCCTTAAGACGTAATAAAAGATTTAGAATTCTCACCCGAGCTTAATAAAATTGTAGGAGATATACCCAACCACAACAAGAACCCGTCATGACTCCTTTAGGACCCGAGAACCAAGCGATACCTGAACCACCTAACCAAGGGGAAATGCCTCAATAGAGATTGAACGGCTTACTAGTCAGATAAGAAGCTACATGCAACAGACTCAAGTCAGTTCAACGTCTACACCTATAAGATATGTAAGAAACGACGCAAGATGAGCCCCATCACCTCAATACCACCAAAGTCTCTTACCATGCTTCATAAAGTGTAACCAGTATTTCGACGAGTTTTTGGAAAACCAGATGAGGCAGAGGATTGGTTGGCACACATTGAGAGGTCCTTTAATGCTTTTGAAGTACCACACCGTCTGAGAGTCAATTATGGACCTATATGCTTCGCTTACATGCCCGAGTATGGTGGGAATCTAAGAAAGAGAGTTGACGCCTCCAGTTACATGGGAGATGTTTAAATATGAGTTTTTGGATAAATATTTCCCCATGAGCTTAAGAGTCCAGTACAGTGCAGATTTCCTCAATATCTCACAAGGAGATCGTGTGGAACAATATGAAACCGAGTTCAGTAGATTGTTGCAATATGCTCCGGAATCATATAAACAAAGTGAGGAACTCAAAAGACAAGTGTTTCTGAATGGTTTGAAAGAAGATCTTCGGACTCGATTGGAGGAATTTGATATCAAGGAGTTATCAAGGATTGCTAGAAAGAGCACGGATAATAGAAAATGCTCAAAGGAGGAGGCAAGAAAGAAGTAATAAGGAAATGGAGTTCTATGTTGCAATGACCCCGAGTCAAAATGTCAGAACACTTCCCTTGGATGATGACCCAAACAAGGAAGAAGACATATTGGATAAGCTACAATGTTGGAAATGTAAGGGAAGCATTACCCTATACGGTGTCCACGACTTCAATCCAAGTGTTACCTCTGTGGGGACCCCAGTCACAAAGTTGAGAAGTGTCCCAAAAAGACGACAACGCATGCTTTCTTTGCTCAAAAACGGGACATTTAGCTAAAACATGCCCTGAACAGGATAACTTGCGTATTGCTTCGCTGGATCAACCAAGGAAGAAGAGGAGGAGATGTAATAGGAATAAAAGCAACAAAGGAAAAAGGAATCGAGGTTCTTCAAGAACATCTACATCCGGAAATCTAGTCCACAACCCTCACACATATGGAGTGTATGAAGAAGCTAGTGATGAGGAGCTGGAGTCCTTTGCCATGGGAGGAAGCAAGGATCAAATATGCAACTCGACATCAGGTTAGCGCTATACCCTTAGAATACCGCATGTTCTTTCCTATCAATAGAATCAAGGAGATAGGTTGTTAGAAATACCTTCGGATTAAATGGCTAGACTAAGAATAGGAAAGCCCGAGACCATTAAAAGCTAGAATGAGCCAATGATGGAAACTAAAACAAAACTTGACCGATTTAATGAATCCTACAACACCCCTCATACAACTTCTTGTAAATAAAAAACTTTGAAAGATCAAAATTCTATGACGATCGCTACACAAAAGTTAAAACTTCAGTAATCAAATCTCCATTACCAAACTCCATAAGATCTTCACACGCAATAATTATACAATAAAGCAATGAGGTCTCTTGATTTCAATCCCATCAAGATGATCACGATGATAAGACTTTAAAACGATGATGACCATATTGTTTAAGGAAATATGAATCATAAAGCACAATATCGTATATATAGCTACATAAGAATGGAGAAGTGAATCCACAACCTTCGTTGGTCAAGTAATCGAGTTATGAAATGTCGTGTTGTGGTGAGTCATCTAGTGTCGGTCAAGTCGAGTCGTCTGTGGTTTCGAGTCAAGTCCGTATCGTTTTCCAAAAGAGTCGTGTATGTGAATGTTGGAATTGCTAAGCCAAATCTTATAAATTTGTATGTGCTATATGTCGTAGAATAGCTATCATGCGAAATTTAGAAATGATACAAACCGAAGCATAAACCGGTGCTAGAGATATAATTCAAAAATCCGCAATCTTTTCTCGACAAATGATATACACGTAACAAGTTTTGCAGACAAAACTTTCTTTAAGGTAGGGAGGATGTAAGCCCCGGAAAATTTCAGTAAATAATTCCAAGATGAACTTCGAAAATAAACCTAAAAACCACTCCAAATTAAAACCGAATTTCGACAAGTCCTAAATCATGAATGATTCCAAAAATTTCTTAATCATGAGGAAATGAAAATCCTTAAAAATAAAATAAGAACTCAGTGGTCTTCAAATTCAAAACCACTACGTACGAAAAATTCCATATTTAACTCTGACTTATAAAAACGGGTAATATAAAGCCCAAAAACAAATTATTAAAAAGCAAATAACGATTGACTTTCGAAAATAAAACCCAATTCAAGAATTCCGAAAACATTAAAAGATGTTAAATACTTACAAAAATGAAATGTAAAATAAATTCTAAAATTAAATATGTTGTATAAGCATAAAATATCAGTTTCCAAATTGGCAAGGATCTAAACCGGAAAATCACCCGAAAACCCTAAGTGGAATACAATAGTTTAAGTCCGACAATCTAGCGCTCCTAACCCTAGAGGTCGAGATGTAGTTTAAATATGTAGAATAGCTCATAATAATATAAGTTTTCTTAAAAATATCAGATTGGTAAATTTTTTATATATTTCGAACCCGTTCGGATACAGACTTCGAAAAGCGTGTCCTGGGGCTCAAGACATCAAAAACATACCAATAGTACCGTTAGACTCTTAATTTCATAAGATTTCCAAATATATCATATTTGTTAAAATACTAAAATAATTCAAATAATTATTTAATTTTAATTATGAAAAATCTGCTACAAATATTTGGAATAAATTTTCTAATTTTATTTTATTTTATTAAGAAAGTACTTTTACAACCCATACCTTCAAGTACATCTTACACATATCACTTCTTTTTCACTTTAATCTTTCTACACATTAACCCACACTTCATGGTAGATTTTCCCCCTTCTTTATGGCTACCATTGTCCTTTATTTACTCCATTTTGACCAATTTAATTATATTCCACTCCTTCTTAAAGAAGCTACACATACACATTTATTACACAATTCAAATTCAAGTCAAATTTCAACAAAATTTCTCTCTCTCTCCCTATGGTTCACGTGCAACAGCGCCCCCCCTCCCTTTGGCTGCCTTGTTTTATTTTTCTCTTCTTTTATTCAATTAAAACACTCATTTTCTCTCTCTCCTTCATTTACTCACTTTCCCTCTTTCATTCTTTAACCTTTTCTCTCTCTTTTTCCTCTCTTTTCTTCTTCTTCTTGTTCTTGTTTCCTCAAGAACATAAGTTGCCCCCTTCTTCTTCCATGGCTTCCACACTTCATTCTTAAAGATTTCTAAGAAAATCTTCTTCCCAAAGCTCCATAGGTGATATAGGTAAAGTATAATGAAGGTTTCATGCATCAAATGACCTTTCATAAGCTTAAAAGCTTAGGATGATGATGCCAAAAATGCAACACTCCTTTTCTCCACTTTTATTATCTTGTATTACAATTATTTTCTTTTTTAAAGTTGATATATATTGTAGATATATCTTTTTGTAGCTTTGATTTTTGTTTATGCCATAGATCTTGCTATTTAAGTTATTATTCTTATTATTACTTATGATTTATGCATATATTTCTCATTCACATATGTTTATGCATTCAAAACTAGTTTAGAAGACTAGATCTAGTTGCTTTAGGTTCATACATGCATTAGACTTTGTTTTATGTTCATGGATGACTTGTAGTGGCATGATGATAGTATGGATGTTTTAGAAAACTCAAGATCTATTTTATTTTCATCAAAAATCATTTTTGAAAATTCGGATGAAAATGGAATCATATTTAGAAAAGTTGTTTTTCAACTTCAAAATGTATATTTTTCATTTAAAATGAAGGGCTTAGGGTATATATAACATAAATGAAAGATTTTGATGAGCAAAGTTTAGATCTATGAGTTTAAAGTTTATTTTCATGGGTTTCATTTAGATATATGTTCATATTATGTGTAGATCTTAGATTTGAACTTGAACAAAAGTAGTGAAATTCGTATTTTGGTAAGACCAATATTTAAAAACCACTTTCCAAATGTCAAAATATAATTTTTATTTAAGAAAATGAAGGCTTACTATATGTATATCATCAAGGCTTCTTTTTACAAGAATCTAATGTGATTTTCAAAAGTTATTTTCAAAATAAAAATTCTATTTTCGGATTTTGGCCAAGGCATATTTTAAAAACATGTTTTCCAACTCAAAAATGGAATTTTTATTCAAGAAATGAAAGGCTCTTGGGATAGGATATGTAAAGAATGGACTTTCATAAGCTTAGATAGATTTTATTAAAAGATATGACCAAAAATAAATTTTTTAAATTCGGATCCAAACCAAGACCAATTTTTAAAACCCATTTATCAACTCCAAAACTCATGTTTTATGTGAAAAATGAAGGGTATAGGTAATAGGTATATTTAAGGAATGATTTTTACAAGTTAAAATGAGTTTAGGCATGAGTAATGTATAAAACAAGTAATGGAATTAAAATGGAAAATTTTGAGTTAGTGATCAAATTGTCAAATTCGTAATTTGAGATGATGTATATGTAATCACTTAGTATTTGAGCTCAAATTGTAAGTTTTATGTGTTAAATGAAGTCCTTAGACAATAGATGTAGTAAAGCTTCAAATTTTGATGCATTAAACAAGTTTTCTCATAAGAAATATGCAAGAAACGAAATTTTCCAAAATTCGAATTTTTGTGAAAGCTTGTTCAAAAACATATTTGCAAAGTGTAAAATACAAATTTTTGTGTAAGAATGAAGTCCTTAGTGGTTATGTATGATTGAGTCCTAAATTTTCTAAGTATCAAATGATTTTACTTAAAGGAATCACTCAAAAACTAATTTTTGTAAAATTCGGATTTTGGAATCAACCCCACTTGAAAACATGTTTACAAAGTGTAAAATGGAAATTTTTATGTAGAAATGAAGGTCATAAGTAATATATATAATGAAGAGTCAATTTTAATAAGAATAATTATATTTTCTTAAGTAACAAATCCAAAACAAATGGAAATGATAAAAGTTAGAAAACTAGATTTTTCATAAGTAAGTTGTTATTATGGTCTTGCAAAATAAAAAGTTATAAAATTTCTTTTTAGCAAAAATCATTAAGATCATGCATACATTGAGCTCATCTCATGTCATTCATGTTAGGAAATCATTCATGTTGCATGTATAGTCAATTTATATAGTAGGACCATTACAAACATTTACAAAACTATTTTTTTGGAATCGGAAACCGTCACTGATTAGATCTGATCCCTCTGTTCCGAGACCTAAATGTTTTCAAAACTTAAAAATAATATTAGAAATAGATAGATCTTTCGAAGTAGATAGAAATCAATATATAATTTGCGAGATTCCGAGTTAAAATGACCAAGTTATGGCCGTTTTAAGTTGGAATTCCCACTTAGGACGAGAATTGCGAATTTGATAGTTCATATAAAATCATTTGGATTAGTTTGAGTTAAAATACTTATTAGAGTATTTCTTCCTTTTTAGGAGATCCCGAAATCAACGATTCCCTGCCACCGAATTATTATTACTAGAAGACCGGTGATCCAATGGCCAAGTGAGTTTTCTTCTTGTTTTGTTACCTTGATTGTGCTTGTAGTTAGTTGCATTAGAATTATAGGAACAAGATAAAAATCGATATGAATGGGGATGGGATATATGATGAGGTGTGATGAATGTATACCAAAGAATACTAAAACATATCGAAACCACGATTTGATTCGATAATTGCACTGCTCATATTATTTCTGTTATGTGTATGATATTGGCTGGTCACTCTAAAGAACGTATAAATATTTTGACCTAAGCAAAAATTAAATTGATCATGCATCGCATCGGACATATTGCATTTGGTAGCATGCTACTCCTATGCAGGTCGATCTGTAAATCCCCGAAATTTTTGGATCCAAATTAAAGACCTAAACCCTAATCGAAAGTGAAACGAATTCTTAAGACAAACAAAACCCTAGTTTACCGTAACCGTTTAACTCCGGCATTGCCGTTTTCTCAAGCCCTAGAAAACGAAGTTGGGAAAATTAGTTATAATAGTTCGTAATAACCATAGGTTTTATAAAAGTTTCAGTTTCGCGAATTTCGGATGTCCTTCGAACCCGAACGGACACAGTTCTCAAAAAACGTGTCCGGAGGGCTAGAATACTAAAAATATTCCGAATACACCATTAGACTCGTAATAATATAAGATTTCCAAAAATATCAATTTTGTAATTTTTCGATAACTAAAAATATCAGATATCACTTTTATACTCGTATTTTCTTACTACCGGTATTAAATTGTCATGTCTACTTTTACATTACACTATTTTCTACTATTCTACACTATTCATCTATCTCTACTTTTTCTTACAACCTATTCTTACAAGCCATACACCTATTTCTTACATTTTTCATTTCCAATACAACTTCACATCTTTCATTTCTTACTTTTAATTAATCAAAAGACAAAAAAAAATTAATTTTTCCTCTCCCCAATATGCCAAAATGGCGCCGGCCCTCTCTCTCCATACATCAATTTAATTTTTTTTTCAATTATTTAATTAACACAAATTATCTCCCACATTTTCCTATAAATACCCCCTCATACCTTCACTTCTTTCACACTTCTTCTTCTCTAAAGTTACTATACTAAAATCTCTCCCAAAATTCTTTCAAGAGTTCTTCCAAGAGGTCCTCTTAGTTTAGCTTCTTTAGGTAAGAAATTTCTCAAGAATTCTTCATGTTCATTTACTTAGTATGAGCTTAGTGTGTGTTTTCTAAAACCATAAAGGTTAGGAAAGCAACATTAGATTCATACTTTGTTTTTGTTCATAATATCAATCCCTTTATGTTCCTTTATGTTCTTTACTATCTAATATATCTATATAGCTATATAATTATTTAGAGCATATAAGCTCATTGTCTTACAATTTATTTATCTTTCATGCAATTTATTTACTTCATTTCAAGTTATTTAATTTCAAGTTGATTTTAAGACTAGTCATTCTAGTCTTAGACTTGTCCTCATCAAGTCAAAACAATTCTTTTCTTTTTCAGAACTAGTCTTTTCTTAGTCCCAGGGTACCTTGATGAAGCTAAGGTCCCAATACTTGATTTACTTATTTAAGCTTTCAAGTTATTATGTTCCTTTATATTTCTATAGTTATGATTCATATTCATGCATGAACATAATGTTTTTGTCTCAACAAAAATAAATGAGAAAGTGTTTCTTGAATTAAAGATTCTTTCTAAAAGAAATGAATTTCTTAAAAACCCATGACCATGTATGGGAATGGTTTTTCTTACATAAACAAAAGATTTTATGAAAACTTATCTTTTATCAAGAAGTAGAGATTCTTTTGGAATCATACAAGAAATAAATATCATTTTGCTACTTTTGAAATCCAAGTTTAGAAAATAAGACCACACTTTAAGAAATCAAAATAATTACAAAAGATTTCATTTAGAAATGGAATATTCATCTTAAATAACTAAAAGATCTTTCAAAAGTAAAATAAATATTCAATAGAATCTCAAGTTCAAAATCTTTTAAAACGTTACTTTTATAAGTTGAGACAACTTCATTTACTTCATACATATGTTATGAGTCATTACAAATATATAGACCTTTCAAAAGTTTACAAAATAATTGAAATATTTATCTTTTCAAAAGGGCTTTGTTTACAAAGAAGAAAACAAGTGTTTGCAAAATTCGTGGAAAATCTGGTCGCCATCTTTTTGGAACCCAAACGACTTAGTTTTATGAAAATAAGCTTAGAAATGCGTAGATCTTTTCGAGTAGGTAGAAAACGATATATAATACGCGAAATTCAGAGTTAAAATGAGCAAGTTATGGCCATTTTAAGTTGGAATTTCCCCTTATACGATTTTACTACGATTTTAAGAAAAGATTAGAATCTTCAAGGATAGAATTTCATGAAATACTCATTTTGGGTATTCTTCTTGATTAGATAATCACGAGGAGGATTGTCCGTATCCCGAGGATTACTACGATTAAGTGGAATTTCCGAACGACCCATCCGATTCAAGAACGGTGTCATCATGGCCGAGTGAGTTTATTCCCCGTTTTTTTCATACTTTTGATTGTGCTTGTAGAATTAGTTGCACTAGAATTTAAGAAAAATCAAAAGAAAGTGTATGATAATACGTTGAAAGAATACTAAGTATATCGAAACTCGATTTGTTTGTAATAAAGTTGTATGTGAATTAATATCTTGAAATGTTTGAAATTGATTGATCACTTGAAAGAAGTTAAATGTAACTACTAGACTTTAATTAAAGAAATTATTCATGCAATTCATATGTTGAGTCACATTGCATTCGCTACTATACAATTGGTGGGACAAGTGTATAATAGTGGTGGTAGACATAACCAGTATATCATGTAAGTGGCGAGTAGGAGCCGATAAGAACTACAAAATTGGTGGCTAGTAGGAGCTTGTAATAACTACAAGTTTTTGATGGCGTATAGGAGCCGGTAAGATCTGTAAAAGTGCTTTTAAAAGTTGTGGCTGTAATTGGCCTGAATCCCCAACCCCGAATGAAGGGCGTAAATTCATTCAACATATGATTCCCGGAAAGTCATATGTCTTGTATGCTCACGTGGTTGTTGCATTTTATATGTTTGAATAATAAACTTGATTGATAAATTTTATACGGGTATGAATTTTGGGATTTACTCACTAAGCCCATAAGCTTACACCCCTATAGATATTTGTATTCCCAGGAACACACATTTTGTGCCCGAGGTCATCCCGTATCCATATACGTTTTATGTTGAAGCTTTTGGAGGAAATCTACTCGAAGACTAAGATTAGAATTCCTTTGAAATCTTTAAGGTAGTATTTTGGATGTTATGAAGTTATCTTGATCCTTGGTATTAGCGGGGGTATGCCCCTAAGAATTATGTAACAGACCTTTGGTTATTTATGATATGATATACTTTATTTCTGGATTCTTGTATGTTTATCTTTACTTGCTTGAACTATGCTTCCTAAAAGCGTCTCCTATTACCGTGTTAGACACCTTACATATAATACTAAGGCTTTCGCATGACTAAGGTAGCCATTCTTAAGCCTTGATATTATATGTGGCGGACTGCCACGTTAAGGGTACCCTTCGGGGCGTGACACGATCTGTATGGTCCGTGATGACTCGTTTGGATAACAAGCTCGGTCCCAGAGTTCATTCAGGGGTACCAAGGCGCATATGGATGCATTCCTTGGATGAGCCTAGCAGAGTCGAGTGCTAAGAGCCGAGGGCTTGGGGACTAGTTGCGGTCGTGTAGACTCAATATCATTCCTAACCCAAGATACAGAGGGCGTAAATCCGTTCTGTGTGTGGGTTCCGGATACCCATACATAATTGTTTGCTCATGTGTTTATTCATGCATAGCATATGAAATACCCCAAATATTAACCAAGATTAGAAATTGAGTTTAGATAAATCAAATGAATTGTAGGATTTAATTAGACAAGTTGGCTTAATTTAATTAGCTAATAATTAAGTTGATTTTGAGATTTGAAATTCCTAAAATCTCAAACATGTTCTAAAAATGTTTAGAGGATTTCTAAGTCCCTTGATTCTTAGCCTAAACACTAATTCCTAAATCTCAATAAAATTTGAGTTCATTTGCTTATCTTAAAATATCAGTTCTTAAACCCGAGCTCAAATTAAATATCTTTTATCCAAAATAAATTTCTAAATTAAGTTGTTACTTTGAGTTCTTAATTCTAACCTATTGGTTTTGAAATCATCTCCTAAATATTTTTAGAACTAAAGATATTGATCTGAAAGTTCTAAATTCGATACCTTTATTTTAAAATATCCTAATTTTAAGCTTTAAACTTCCCTTTTTATTTATTTTCCTCACCTGCTCTCTCTCTCTTTTTTTTTTTTTATTATTCTTCCTTTCCCCAACCGTGACTTCCTTTTCCCTCTTCCTTTCTTCTTCTTTTCTCTTCTTTTCTTCCAAATTCTTCCACAAATCTCAACATCAAAGCTATCTAGAAGAGTAATCAAAGCTAGAAGAGAAGGTAAATGAAGGAAAACAAGTTAGAAATGCAAAGAAAGATCAAGTGTGCAAGTGTTCTAAAGAGATAAGTTGTTATTTTCTTGTTATCTTTGTTGTTTACATTTGTAATTGATTAATTGATGTTGAATTGGGTTGAGAGTGCTGTTTATATATGTATTTGTTGGTTTCATGGTTGATGGAAGTTGGGTTTGAAGGAGGAAGAAGATGATGAATAGTGGTTATGGAGGTTGATAAAGTTTGAGATGTTTGATGTGGTGAATGTGAAGTTTATGCGGGTGTTTAGAGCAAACGGCCTCGCAAACGGCCCCGTTTGCAAGGGTGTTGCGCTCTCGGATCAAAAATTTCATTTTTCCCTGAGTGCAAACGGTCTTCAAAACGGCCCCGTTTGCTAGGGCGTTTCGCTCTCGGATAGTTTTCCCTGTTGCGACACTGTTTTGTAATTAGTCATAACTTTTTCATACGACCTCCGATTGAGGTGATTCAAGTTGCCTTGGAAAGATTAAAAAGAGATCTATAATTTTTATGTTTTGAGTTTTTACAAATTCAAAAGTATCAATGCTTGAATTTTGATTCTTTCCAGCTGCAACACTTTCCAAAACAAAGTTAAAACTTGTTTTGTTTGTTAAATGTGTTTTTGCTTAAGAAATGGATCTTTTTGAACTAAAATGAGATAGATGAGTGATATTTGATGTGTTAAGTGAATTAATTCATGTAATTAAACATGGGTTAAGTAGATTTATAGGTTTAACAAATAATTAGATTAAATCTAGAAGTTAGTTATAAAATGAACTTAGTTAACAAACCTAGGTTCAACTTGACTAAATGAACTTGAATGAACTAAAATGGATTAGATTGTTTAACTTTGATGAATTTGGCTAGGTTTAAGCTAACTTGGGATTAAGTGACTAGATCTTAGATATATAATGAATTAGTAATTAATCTAAGTCCAACTTGGCTTAATGAACTTTACTAAGCTAAAATGAATTAGATTGATATAGTTTGATCACCTTGGCTTAGTAAATGACTTAAATGACTAATTCTAATCGATTTGGCTAAGGTTAAGCTAAAATGGGTTAATAGCTATTAATTAGCTTAGATGAATGAAATAGGATGATCTTTGAGTAATATGAGGAATATGTTGTTTCGAATGTCTAATTGTTTTGGATTTATATGTGTTTGAATATAAATGTTTTGTTGATGCTTTGTGGATAAGAAACCATAATCAAAGTGAAAAGAAATACTTTTACAGACAAAGGAGAACTGTCCATATTTTGGGGGGCAATATTCGCAGCCATAGTGGGTTCCACATTAGTGTCTGATCAAATAGGACTTAATAAAATGAGTTTGAGTTGGATTGATAAATAGCTTAAGTTCTTATATGATTTTGATGAAGTGGATGATTAGTTTAGTTTAGTTTCTTATACGAACTCTTTCCTTAACAGAAGTGGATATCTGATTTATCTTCTGGAATTCCTTCTGAGACTCTGTTTGGATTTCATATTCAAGGTATGCAGTAACTTGCGTGATGATTGATAGGATAGGCATCCTAAATGGATTAAGAACTTAAAGAAGGCTTAATAATTGATGAGTGTTGGTTGTGCTTTACGTCGTTGAATCCGGAACCGGGGAGCGACAACCTTGTCATGATGCAATGGCACGGTAGTTAGGCACTTAGCCCAATCCTTTGTCATGATGCAATGACTCAAATCCATGATGCAATGGTTCACCATGATGCAATGGTGGTTTCTTTTATTGGCTAAGTGGGTAGCTAATAGGGTTAACTGTATCGGTATATTCTTTACTTAGGCTCGGGAGGAAATAATATGTTTTAGTTCACGAGTATGGGACCGTTGAACTAATTGATATTATAGACCGGGATAAGTGGAGAGTATAAAGGAGTGTGAACCCTAGATGATGCTATTAATATTCTTTATCAGTTAGATATAGAGATATAGATATCCGGTCTATCTATATCAATCCCCTGAGCAGCTGCTGTTACTCAGGACCCCCAAATTCCCATTGGCTTGTTCCGGAGTGTGAGTGCTCCATTGTTGATTTGTTTATTTTAATGAAAATATAATAACTTGTTGATTGATGCATTGCATTTAGTTAAGCTCGTGTGCCACTCCATGTGTGATTGTATTACTATGTACTGAGCTCCGGCTCATTATTGTTGTTGTTATTCTTTTTACAGGGCTTGTTGTTGTTGATGATGCTGATGAGGTTGATGATGATGAATTCTTATTAATGTTGTTGTTCTTATTATTGTTGTTGATGTTGATGTTGATGAGGATGGTGATGGTGATGATGATTGATGTGATGTTTGTCCCGGGTTTTGGGTGATTCTAAAGATTTGGGAGATGAGTGAAATGTAATAGGACCGAGATATATTTGTATTTTGTTTCTTCTTTGCTTTGCTTTATGAAGACTGGATTTTTTATAAATTGTTTTCTTTTAAGGGCTTGTTAGTGCGTATGTTTTTGTAAATAAGATTTTGTAAATATTTATCAAAGTGAAAGTTTTTCCACTTTTAATGGTGGAAGTTTGAAATGCTTTTATGTAGAAACGTTTTCATTAAAATTTATTTTTTTCCGCTACTAAATCCAGTTGTTGCCAGAATCTAACTAAACGATTTCACAATCTAAAATTAAATAGCAATGTTCAACATAAACACCTTCTTTTAAGACAACCTTACGTATAATTCGTAAGAGTTATACGTGGTTGGGGACTTGGTGTGCTTGATTTGAGAATTGAGCATGTCGGGTCTTTACAGCATATGATTGATTATAACTTGTTTATTATGGTACGGAATTAAGGGAATTCTCACTAAGCTAGTGTAGCTTATACCCCAATAGTTGTTTAAATGAGCAGGTTATCCCAAGAATGCTAAGTGGGGATCAAGATGGTTGAAGCTGAGAATAACTACGGGATTCCGACAAGATATAAGAATGCTTGAAGTTTTTGGCTAAGCTTTGTGATTTGCCTTGTAATAGTTTTATGTAGTGAAGTCTTGGGATGAATGTAATTGAAGTTTGATGAATTGTACTCTGAAGTATAGTGATTCGTATATGAAGTATAGTATTTTGTAGTTGAGTATAGTAAATTGAATTTTTTACATTGTTACTCAAGTGTACCAATATAAAATGTATCTCTCCAATGTGTCTCCTTTATGTGTTAGATGCCTTGTACATAGTATGGAAGCCTTCGCGTGACTGAGGTGGTCATTCTTAGGCTTTAATATTGTGTACGGCAGACTGCCACGTTTAGGGTACCCTTCGGGGCGTAACAGTATCGATGAATTTTCTCAACTCAAAAGGTGAGGGGAGGGGGGGGAGTAGCATTGAGTTTATGGATAATCTTAATTATTTTTTGAAATTAATGTATAAACAATGTAATTAGACAAACTAAACAAGATAATAAGAATAGAAAAAACATAAAGTGCGGTAAATAAAAGAGGTAGGGAAAGGAAATAGACTTAGATTTTAACATAGAGTTTAAATCGCTCCTTACTCTCCAAGGACACCAAATGCCTCAATTGAAAGCTTCACACCATACTTTATTATTCACAAAAAATGTTGCTCCCAAGAAGTTATATACAACCAGAACCACAAGAATTTTGCACAAACGCTCTTTAAGTTATGCCTTTTCACCAAATACAAGTTCATGAATAAGGCACAACTTATATTTACCAAATCACTTAACAAACTCTTGGGTAGTATCTTAGAAAAGAATAGTATAAAGGACAAATTATCTCTATTGATATGCGCATTCTTTATAATTACGAAGGTGCATCTATGGCATGCACATTTGATGGCTATAGTGGAGTATGTTTTAAAACAACACTATCTCAGATTTTATTTATTTATTTATTTTTCAAGTCTATACCATTTCCATACAAAAACTTATGCTTGATAAAGATATTTTTTGTGGTAATAAAAACTACTCTCTTTTGCATAGCACATTTGTCTTTGTGTATCAATTGTTTGATTTCACAATCTATAATTAAATGGATTCATCAACCCTCTTTTTAGAAAACTAGAACTGTCTCAATTTGAGCCACCCAAAATGGTTCGGATCTGTTTATTCCGACTGATATGGACTAACAGAATTAATGTGTTATATAACGATTTATCTAACGCGACCTTTCTTTATATATAATAAGTGGGAGCAGGGGAAGGGCGGGGAAGAAGAACCAATTGTGGTCTCTTCCTTATATAGTGCGAAAATTGTTTACCTCTCATGGAACCCCTCTGAGGAAAACTAAATTAATTTCAAATGCCTCGTTTTATTTAAATTCAAATCATGCTACCGTTGGAAGTGCTTTCCACGTTAAGAAAGCATAATGTGAAATGGGCTTTATTAAGAAACTTAGTAACATTGTTATAATGTTTGCTGAGATATGGATTTATTTTGGTGCTTAGATGCTTGACTTTGGTTGAATTCCACTAGAGAGTAGAAATTTAGATATGAACTCGTTGTGGCTGTGAACATGGCTCGTTCTACAACATCCACTTGCAGTCATTGTACTAACATCACTTTTCAATTGTAGGGAAAACTGCTATTGCTTGAGGAAAATAAGCTTTATTATATGCATCAAGAGAAATAACGGTGACAATGACCTTTTTGGCAATGAAGCATTGGATAAATATACACCCACATACATACATACATACCCTGATGGATGCTGCACACGCAATGATACCTATGAAAATTCCTAAATTTTTTATCATAAAATGTTAATGTTGAACGGTAAGAAAAATCATTGTGGATTTTAGATTCAATGCACACAATATTATAATGTTATTACTTTTGTTATTTTAAATTGAAAGGCAAATTTTTTAAAGTAAAAAAGATAAGGAGGAGTAGTTATTGCATTGGGAGTTATAAGTGTAAAAATTAAGAAGATAATAGTTTTTATTTTGAAAAAGAAGTTACTTAAATATATGTAAATAAAATAAAATATAAAAGCTTAAAGACACAAAGTAAGGGCACTTACTTTAATAATATAGATATATATATATATTTATAAACCGCTGATTAAAAAGAAAGAAAAAGATCAACTAATCTTCTATATGGACTTGGCCATATGACCGAACATTAATGAAAGACTATCTCCCCGTGACTCACTCTGCATAAATTAAATTGTCGAATGTGAATGCTTTCGCAGAAATTTCTCTCCGATTAATGAGGCTTTTTCATTCCACCAAATATATAAGCAAATTACATAATTTTATATAAATATTGCTAATTGAAACTGTCATATGTTTAATTATAATTGACTAAAACAACAAAATGGAGACAACAAATATTTGCAGTTCTTAAGTAATTGCTACGGACAATATGTCTTGAATAAAAAAAAAAGACACTTTAGTGGATGATATTTTGCATTCCGCCTTGTGGTTATTATTTTAATCTTCGTATCCAAGTGAAAATTTTGTTGTAATACTATGTCGAGATAAGTATAAGCATGACATATTTCAATAAGTCATTTCTCTACCTGTAAAACAATCCAGAATCGCTAATTAATTTTTTTGTACAGTATATAAAATCTTATTCTATTAAATTAATTGTGTTACTAATTCAAAAAAAAAAAAATCGACAGTGGTGAGAACATAACATTAATAATGAAAAATGGAGTTTCTCAGAAGCCAATTTTTTGTATTTATTATTAAGAGGATAGGAAATAAATTATATTCCATAATGGAGAGAGTTTTATATATCATTTTTTATGGGCTAAAAAAGTATATATATTTTTTACGGTTTCATTCACATTATAAATCTAATAAAAAAAACCTAAATTACATAAATTAACCAAAAAAATTTCCATTCGAAATGTGTCATTCGTTTCTTTCAATTATTCGAACCGTCATCCTCATAAGTTTAGTAGGGGTAGAGTACGGAAACAATCTCTCCGTTAGGAGACTATTTATTTCACATCTTAGACCTAGAGTATAGGCACACAATGATTTCGAACGAGAAGAATAATGCAAGTTGGCGTGTTTAATACCGTCTCATGCCAGGCCAAAAAAAAAACGTCTCGTGCAGTTGTGTGATTGGATATATCAGAAAGAAAAGCATCCTTAAGTGCCTCCCATTTGCCAAATATCTTCTTCCGTGCCGCTTGCATCCCGTGTCCCATGGTGGGAGTGGGAACTAGCCACATACTATATATTCCCGCACATAATTTCATCGATTCAGCCACTCTAAATTTTAAAGAGGTTTGAAAACACTTCTATAAAAATCTAGTGAAACAAAAATTAAAATTTTTTATGAGTAATTATATATAGGGATGCAAGTAGGGTGGGTTTAGTATGTGCCTTATAAAACCAAATCCTCTAATTTCCAATAAGGTTTATCAAACCCAACCCTAAACTCCGTAAAGTTTTTGCTATCATGCCAACCCACCATTATAAGGTTTCAGGTTTACCTGAACCTAACCTATAACAATGTGCTAAATAACTTTTGCGGTCTTTTATAATTTTTTTTTGTTTTTTATATTATAATTATTGATATTCTTACAACACAACTAGAAATATTAAAAATAATATCTATATAAGATTGACTCCCATAAATTTCTTCATATCCATATTAAATTGAACAAGAAAATAGATAAAATAAGTCGAAGTAATTATTTAATGGTGAGAAAATGAGTAAAGTATAAGATTTATATGTCGAGTCGGGTTCCAGTATGATTTTATATTATATTGGGCTTACTACAAACTGGTCGATTACGCACGATAAGCGTGGCATTGACCTGAAAGAAGTTCTGAATTGATGATAATATATGATGTCGCCAAGAGAATGTGGGAGGAGAAACATGCAAATTGTTACAACACATAATACGAGGATGAAAAGTTGTCCTCAGATTTTTATAGACTATAGTTG
Source organism: Combretum micranthum (assembly GCA_024138025.1). Taxonomy (NCBI): domain Eukaryota; kingdom Viridiplantae; phylum Streptophyta; class Magnoliopsida; order Myrtales; family Combretaceae; genus Combretum; species Combretum micranthum. The sequence continues at coordinate 104,163 of JAMXBD010003383.1, read as the reverse complement.
TAACTAAATCAAAGATGTAATACAGGTAGTTAGTGAAACAAATGTAAGTAGTTAGTGCTTGTAATAAACAAGATCTGTTATAATAGATAAGCGATTGTAAACAAAATTGAATATAAATACAGAAGTAAGGGAAAAGCGAAACTTATTCCTTCCTTTTGTGAAACATTGTTTGTACTGAGCTTTACTATGGCTCGAACACAGTAGTCAATCTATCCAAATATCCATAGAGTCTTAGATCTAGCGAGAGAGGTCTCTCAAGCAAATAGATCCTGCAAAGTAAACAAACATTAGAAAGCATAGCTGCACCGAGAGAGAGTGAAATAGCAATAGAGAATAGACAAGAGGGAATTAGGGCTTCTCCCTGAGAGTTGAAAGGCCGAAGTAACAAAGAGATATAAGGGTTTGGGTATTGTTCTGAATAAGTGAGTTGGGCTTTAGGAAATTAAGTGGGCTAAGCCTAACATTGGTGCTCCCGTTCATCCTGCAAAATCAAGAATTTGGCATATTACGAATATTCAATTGCATCATTAGAAATGTTCTACAAGAGGAATTTGCAAAATTGCAAAATTTAGTGTATTCTTTAGCAGATACCATGAAAGCCATGCAAGTACAGATGTAAGAACCTATGGAATCTACTTCAATGATGCATCAAAATTTGCTAGAATTGAATGTTACTATCAATTTTCTATCCAACAGTTTGGGGAGAAAACTGATACTATGAGGAATCGGACTGATCGTAATATTGAGTTTCAACAAGAAAATTCATATGTATCTCATTCATCATCTTCCATAGCAGAATCTTTGATGAAAGGAATTAAGTTAGAAATTCCAAAATTTTCTGGTCAAGATCCATTAGGATGGATATATCAAACGCAAAAAATTTTCAATTTCCATAAAGTACTAGAAGAACAAAGGTTACAAATTACTACATTTGCCATGGAAGGGGAAGCCTTGCAGTATGTTCAATATCTTGAACAGAATAACTAGATCAGTACTGTCACGCCCCAAAAGGTACCAAAACGTGACAGTCCGCCACACTCAATATTAAAGCTTAAGTATGACTACCTCAGTCATCCCATAAGCTTCGATACCGGGTGTAAAGCATACATTCACAATCATAGAGGACCAACCTTGTAACAAGTGTTTAAGAAGACATTCATATAGCAATTTAAGGTGGAAATCATAACTTAATATCTTAAATAAGGAAACATATAAGGGTCTTACAAACATCAAAGGGGCATTCTCCTGCAAAAAGATATAGTTCATCATAGTCTGGAGAAGCCTAATCAAAATAATTGCAAAGAGATTTACTTAGAAGTCTAACTCTACATCTAGTCTTTAATTTCTTCTAAACACTCATTAAGCCAAAAGGTAATACCTAAGAGAAATACCCCCAGGGCTTCAACCATAAATGAGAAAACTGTAAGAGATATCTATAAGGAGGTAAATTCTTCGCTTAGTGAGAATTAAATCCACAAGCAAAGTACTCAATCAATCAATCATCACTTAAGTTATTTAATCAATCATATGAGATGCAAGCAATCACGTGAGTAAACAACACATAAGATTTTTCGAGAATCAAATGTTTGAATGGATTTACCCCTCCATTCGATGCTTAGGTGTTACGAGCAACGAAGCCATATTTGTAGCTAATATATTTTGTTGTTTTGTACAAATTCCTACAAATCGCTAAAATGTAGTTGATTCAGGTACCCACTTACCATTTGATTTTAGACAATCAAAGTCATAGATTATGATTTCGGGTCCTCGAACTCCTTACTATGCCCTTGTCCCACAAAGGGCGTCACGCCCCGAAGGTACCCTAAACGTGGCAATCCGCATATAATATTAAAGTTAATGAATGACAACTTTAGTCACGCCGGAGCTTCGATATCACATGCAAGGCGTGCTTCCAAGACAGTAAGAGACTCACAGGAGTATTACATTTAAGTAGATAATAAAAGCAAGCAAGAACTTATATAAATAAATATGAAATTCATTTAAATAACAAACTCTTACATCATCTTAAGGCATTCCCCGTCTTAAATGGTCTTGATTCAACTAAACCATTAACAAAGTAAACATAACTATAACATAAGCCTACTATAGAGATTTTTCTTAGAAGTCTATGCTCAAAACTAAATACATATAACTTCTCCCAAAAACTCCTAGTGGCTTTGGCTCATACCTGGCATATGGGGCTCCTCGGTGCCAACCAAAGATAATCATACTGTAACAAAAAGCTATAAGGGTATAAGCAAATCTAGCTTAGTGAGATAATTCCCATCTACAAGATTTCCATAAATCAAACAAGTATTTAAACAATCATATGAAAATGCACCAAACACATGAGCAAACAAATACACAAGTTAATCGAAAATCATGTGTAGCATGGATTTTTGCCCTCTATGTCGAGGGTTGGAGGCTACAGGCCATACGACCATTAATACTTGCAGATTTACTGGCTTTGCTCGCCCTGTAGATTTGGTCCTACTGGCCCATGTAGACTTTCTGCCTCCTACTAGCCGCCACTACTACTTCCTTTTTCCCTACATGAAGAATGTAGTGAAATAAATGCGACTTATAAATATGATATGGATGAATTATTTTCGATATAATTTAACCAGTTAATGTTGAGTTCAAATTAAAGGTGAGCAAAAAACAATATTATCATATCAATGCAAGAATCACAATTTATTATCAATTCCTCTTTTGTTATTCTTAAATATATTCAACCAATATAAATTCAAACCACACAATAATTTTATTTTTCCTTATCTTCTAGTGCTACAATCTACAAGCACACACAAGGAAATGACTTAGTAAAGGTTTAACTCATTCCATGTCGGTAGCTCCTAATTGAAGTAGTCTTTCGAGAATGTGATCTCGGTTCCTCCTTCACTAAACAAGATGAAATACCCACAATGAGTTTCATAGAATTTCTATTCTTGAAAAACTCTAAATCTATCTTAAAATCGCAATAAAATCGGATTGAAAGAAATTCAATTTAAAATGGCCATAACTTGCTCATTTTAACTCGGAATTCGCATATTATATACCTTTTCTACCTATTCGAAAAGATCTATCTATTTTTAAAACTATTTTCATCAAAGTAAGTTGTTTGGGTTCTAAAAAAGTGGTGGGCATCTTCACTACGAATTGTCGCAAACTTGAATTCTTACTTTTAACAAAAGCTCATTTTGAAGAGATAGATATTATAATAGTTTGTAAAACCTTTAAAATGTATATACATATATTTATTAACTCATATCAAATGTATGAATTTAATGAAGTTGTCTCAAACCATAAAAAAGTAAAGTCTATTAAAGATTTTGGAAATGAGAACTTTTGAGAAAATTCCTTTTTATTTTGTTTTGAAAATATCTTAAGTTATTTCAAATAAGTATTTTATTTTCCTAAATTTAATTTCCGTAGTCTTTTTAAGTTTCTAAGGAATGTTTTTATTTTCTAAGCTTAGTTTCTAACACTTTTTTAAAGTAATAACAATTCTATATTTATAGAAATAATTTCCTTTTTCTTGAGATCATTCCATTTTCATGAAAAGAATTTCTAGTATTGATGAAAAAGTGAAGTTTTAGCAAAACTTTTATTTACTCAAAAAGTTCCTTTCTATATATGTTTAAGAACTCCTCTGATTTCTTAGAAAGTTTGTTTAGAAAATTACTTCCTACTTTTATTTCTAGAAAAGAATCTTTATTTTAAGAAAACCTTTCCTCATTTATTTGTTGAGACAAAATCATTATGTTATGCATAAATATGAATCATAAAGTTATGAAAACATAAGGAAACATAATAACTTAAAAGAATAAGCTAGTAAAGAATAAATCAAGTATTGGAACCTTAGCTTCATTAAGATATCTCGGGACTAAGAATAGACTAGTCCCATAAGAAAAAGAAAATGTTTTGACTTGATGAGAATAAGTCTAAGACTAGAAGACTAGTCTTAAAGATAACATGAATAAATAAATTGCAAGGAAAGTAAATTAAATTGCAAAACAAATGAGCTTATATGCTCTAAAAGATATATATATTATATATAGCTTACATTATATATTTAGTAACATATATATAAAAGCAACATAAAGAAATCAGATCCATGAACAAAAACAAAGTATAAATTTATTGTTGCTTTCTTTAACCTTCATGGTTTAGAAAACACCACTAAGCTCATACTAAGTAAATGAACACTTCAGAAAGCTAAAACTATTACTAGAGAAGAAGTAGAAACTAGAGAAACTTGAGAGGTTTGTGGAGAGATTTTGGAGAGTAATTTTAGCTTATGGAAGTTGTGAAAGAAGTGGAAGAAAATGAGGTATTGATAGGAAAATGTGGGAGAAATTTTGTGTTAATTAAATACATGAAAAATAAAAAATTTAGAGGAAAAAGAAGAGGGGAGGGGGGGGGGGGGGGGGGGGGGGGGGTGGTGCAATTTTGGGGTAAAGGGGAAGAAAAATTTATTTTTTTGTATTTTGTTAATGAAAGTAAGATATGAAAGATGTGATGTTTTATTGGAAATGAAATTTGTAAGAAATAGAGGTATGGTTTGTAAGAGTAAGAAAAAATAGAGATAGATGAATAGTGTAGAATAGTAGAAAATAGTGTATATAAAGTAGACATGACAATTTAAGTACCGGTAGTAAGAAATACGCGTATAATTATGATATATGATTTTTTTAGTTACCGAAAAATTATGAAATTGATATTTTTGAAAAATTATTTTTTACGAGTCTAATGGTATATTCGGAATATTTTTAACTAACCGAGCCTCGGAACACGCTTTTTGAGAATGTGTCCAGTTGTGCTCAAAACGAATCGCGGTTTGACTAATCTGATATTTTTAAGCTTTCTCAGGTTATTACGAACTATTCTACATACTAAACTCTTACTAACTTTCCTAGGGTTGCTTAAACGGGAATGCCAGACTTGAACGGTTGCAAAGGACTAGGGTTTTGTTGACTTAAGGATTCCGGTTGACTTTCTAATTAGGTTTTAAGCTTAAATTAATCTCAAAACTTAGGAGTTTATAAACCTATCCTTTAAAGAAAGTTTTTTCCTTAAAACTTGAAGTTCATACCTGATTCCTCAAACAACTTTGGGTACTTCTGGCGTATGTCACTTTGGCCTCCCAGGTTGCTTCTCCATGTGAGTGATTTCTCCATAAAACCTTTACATACTTGATCTCCTTGTTCCGAAGCTTTTGCACCTTATGACCTAGGATTGAATCGGGTGCTCCTTGTATGTGAGATTTCTTTTAACTAGACTGGTTTAGCTCTGTGAGTCTTTAGGATATGGCAACATGCTTCCATAAAACCGATACGTGAAATACATTATGAATTCCTGATAGGTTAGAAGATAGGGCCATCGATAGGCAAGTTCTCCTACTCTTTCAAGTACTCAAAAGGTCCAATATATCGTGGGCTCAACTTTCCTTGTGTTCGAACATGTGAATACTTTGTTGGGGTTTATCTTCAAATACACATGGTCTCCAACCTCAAATTCGAGTATTCGCCTTTTCGTATCTGCCCAACTTTTCATAGATCCTGTGCTTTTTTCATCTTGTGTTGAATGACCTGTACCTTATCAGCCGCATTTGTACAGTCGGGTCCAATACTCAACTTCGCTACATCGTCCCAAAATAAAGGTGATTGACATTGTCTTCCATACAACGCTTAATAAGTGGCATCTGGGTTGTGAGTGGTAGCTGTTGTTGTAGGAAAACTCTACCAAAGGTAGGTGTGCGTCCCAACTACCCTTTAACTCTATCACACAAGCTTACAACTATCTTCCAAAGTTTGTATCGTCTCTCCGACTGATCATCTGTTTGGGGGTGATATGCGGTACTGAAGTGTACTTTGTTTCCCATACATCTTTGTAAGCTGTCCAAAATTTAGACACAAACCTTGGATCTCGGTTAGAGACTATTCCAGCTGGCACTCCATGCAAGCATACTATTTCCCTTATGTATATTCTTGCCAACTTATCCATGGAGTATGTCGTGTTGATTGGAAGGAAATGTGCTATCTTTGTCAATTGGTCCATTATGACCCAAATAGCATCATATCTTGTAGTGTTTTGGTAATCCAAACACAAAATCCATTGTGATTTGATCCATTTCCATTTAGGTATCGGCAGCAGTTTCAAAAGTCCTCCAGGTCTTTGGTGTTACTTCACTTGTTGGCATGTGGGACATTTCATCACAAAATCGGCCACGTCTCTCTTCATACTGTTCCACCAATAGTGGCTCTTCAGGTCCTAGTACATTTTAGTTCCTCCTGGATGCATGGTATATCCTGAATGGTGTGCTTCATTCATGATTTCCTTCCTCATATCCTCATCATCTGATTCATTCATGATTTTTCCTCATATCCTCATCATCTGGAGCATAGTCTTCGTTTTTCTCACCACTTCATCTTCATCTATCATAAAATCGGTGTATTTTCCTTCTTGTACCTCTCCCTTAATCTTCTAAATTGCCTCGTCATATTGTTGGGCTTCTTTGATTTTTCCACTAAGGTGGGTTCCATGACTAGGCTGGCGATTTCTGCTTCTACATTTTGCCCTTATGAATTCTATACTCATCTTTTCAAATTCCTTGATTAGCTCCTTCTTATCTGTGAGTAAGCAACTACTTCTCATAATTCTTCCTACTCAGGGCATCTGCGACTGTGTTTACTCGTCTAGAGCAGTAGTTTATTCCAAGATAATAATCTTTGATGAGCTCCAACCATCTCCGTTGCTGCATATTCAGCTCTTTTTGCGTCAATAGATACTTGAGACTCTTATGGTCGGTGTAGATTTCACACCTTTGCCCATACAGGTAATGTCTACATAACATAAATGCAAACACAACGGCGGCTAACTCCAGATCATGGGTGGGGTAATTCTATTCATGAGGCCTAAGTTGTCGTGATGCATAACCAATCACCTTTTCATCTTGCATCAACACACATCCAAGGCCATTTCTAGAGGCATCATTGTGCACCGTATAAGGTTTCTCGAGGTCTGGTAGAACCAAAATTGGGCGAAAACAAGCCTTTTCTTTAATCCTGGAACCTTGTTCTCTTTATCCGTCTAGATGACTTCTCATCCTTTTGAGTCAACTGCGTTAGGGGTTTGGCTATGGTAGAAAAATTCTTCACAAATTTCCTATAATATCTAGCCAATCCGAGAAAACTTCTCACTTCAGTAACAGTCTTAGGTTGTTTCCAATCCATCATACCTTGATCTTCTCAGGGTCACGATATTCCCTCCTTAGATATGACATGTCTTAGGAAAGATATCCTATCCAACCAGAAATCACACTTAGACAGCTTGGCGTACAACTTATGCTTTCGCAAGGTTTGTAATGCCATTCTTAAGTGTTCCTCATGTTGCTTTGTGTTGGAGTAGATCAAAATATCATCTATAAAGACTATCACACATTATCTAGCAAAAGTTTGTATACTCGATTCATAAGATCCATGAAAGCTGTTGGTGTGTTGGTTAAATTGAAAGGCATTATTAGAAACTCGTAATGTTTGTAGCGAGTTCTGAAAGCCGTCTTGGGTACATCCTCAGGTTTAATCCGCAACTGGTGATATCCTGATCGTAGATCGATTCTTGAAAAGATACTAGCTCCTTGAAGCTGATCAAAAAGATCATCTATCCTTGGGAAGGGATACTTATTCTTGATGGTGACTTTATTGAGCTCCCGATAATCGATGCACAAACGCATAGAACCATCCTTCTTTTTCACAAACAGCACTGGTGCTCCCCAGGGTGATATACTTGGTCGAATGAAACCTTGGTCTAACAAGTCTTTCAACTGAGTCTTCAGCTCTTTCAACTCTACTAGTGCCATCCGGTAGGGTGCCTTTGATATTGGCTCCGTGTTTACTAATAGGTCGATTTCGAAATCGATTTCCCTCTTGGGTGGTAATCTAGGTAATCCGTCAGGAAGTACATCTGGAAATTCCTTCACTACAGGTATGGATTCCAACTTAGGTTTCTCTTCTTCCTTTCTTCATCCATGTTACTTAAGTTGATCTCTTCATCATCCATTAACTCAAACGAGTTCAACTTCACCGTGGATTCTCCCTTGAATACTATGTCACACCCATCTTGATCCTTAAATTTCACCTCTTTGTGTCTACAATCCACTAGAGCCTTAACAGATGTTAACCAACTTATTCCTAAGATTACTTTATACTTGCTCATTTCCAAGATTGTCAGGTCACACTTAGTGTAACATCCTTGAATTTCCATGGGACAATCTTTGAGTATTTCCTTAGTCGTTACTATGCTTCCGATGGGGGTCTTAACTCGAAAACCTGTAGCGATAGTATCTATGGGTAAACCAGTTTGTTTAGCCAGACTAACGATGATAAAGGAATGTGTAGCTCTGGTATCAAACAAAGCATAAGCGGTTTGACTAGCTATGCGTATGTTACCTGCACTCGAATTTTATACTAATCTTGAAATTGGTATACTTAAGCTATTTGCTGGTACAAAACTTTCGACTTCTAGATTAAGAATTTAATACAGGTACTTGATAACTTGCATCAAAGGTAAAGGAGTTTCTGATTCTAACTTGTCACCAGTACAAAATCTGGGCCACAATTTCCATCCACGGCTGCTAACTCAGCTCCTTCATAGTCCGACTCTTCACATACCCACTGCCCTTCCAAGTTGTAAATTCTCATCCCATGCACAGCTGCTCCAGAACGGCTCGAGTTGCTCCCTCCACTTCCATTCTTCATCGATGTAGCTCCTCCCATTGAACCAAACGGTCTAGCTGGGGCATTCTTTCTTTGTGGGCATTCATTGGTGAAATGCCTAGTTCGCTTGCATACAAAACAAACGGTAGAAGCCTTCTTTGGGCAGTCACTGATCTTGTGGCTAGGGTCTCCACAAAAATAGCATTTGTATTGAAGCAAAGGGCATCTCTTCGGATAATGTTCCTCTTTACATTTCCAGCATGTCACTTTGACCTTTGATTCCTCCTTGTTATCACTAGCACTTCCTCTATAATTGTTGAAGGGTTTAAACTTCTTGTTCTGAAAACTGGGACTGTAACTATCTTGAGTCCTTTTTTCGAACAAAGGTTCTCTTCTCAGGTGCTTTACTTTTCCTCTTCTTGGCTCCTTCTATAATGCGGGCCCTTTCAACCAATTCACGGAGGGTCCTTAGATCCAACTCCTCCAGACGCATCCTCAAGTCCTCGTCCAGGCCACTTAAGAAGACTTGCCTCTTAGCTCTTCACTGTGCCTAAAGGATTCCGGCGCATACTAGAGTAGACAACTAAACTTAGTCTTGTATTGTTCTACTGTCCTTCCTTTCTGAGATATGTGAAGGAATCTCCACTATATTGTACTCTCAAGCTTCCAGGAAAATAATTCTCCAAAAACTCCCTTCTGAAGGTTGCCCAAGTCACCGATGGTAGCAATTCTCTACTTTTAGATTCCCACCAGACTCTGGCGTTGAATCTTAACATATAAGTGCCATAATCTAAACGAAGGTGATGGAGCACTTCATATGCAACAAACGATCTTTCTATCTGTGCTAGCCAGTCCTCCGCTTCATCTAGCTTTCCGAAACTCCCATCAAAGTATCGATTACTTTTGATCAAGTCAGGCAAGGAACTTCGGTAAGGTCAAGGTGGTGGTGGTGATGGTAAAGGAACACTCTGAGATTTAGCTTCTGGTGGTGTTGGTGCCTCAAATGTTGCTTCTGGTGCATTGGCAGCTGGTGGTGGCATGTTCTGTGCATGATGCATAAAGTTATTGACTAGACCAACTAGTTAGTTGATCGCAGCCCAAACGTTGCCTTGTTGGTTTTGTAGGGGATTTGGTGGTGCCGCTTGTTGGCCTGTTGATGGATTTTCTGGCTCAGCTGGGACATTATTAGTTGCATGACATTCACGTCTCCTACCTCTCCTACCTCGTCTGTTAATTTATTCTTATTTTAGACTTCATAAAACTTTATAAAGGGGAAAAAGATAGGAAATATCGGAATTTGCACAAGAAATATTTAAGGCAATCAAATCAAAAATCATTATCAACACAAGGTACTTTTCATTAAAACAGAAGAGGGTGGTAACCCTTACATAGTCTTGAGAAGGTTAAGACCATTCTCAGCAAAAGATAGTTGTTTAGAAAAGGAAATACTTAAAACATAATCATTAAAAGCAAAAACATTCATTTCAAGCAAGGATATGCCTATCCTTATCTTAGGAAAAAGGCTTTGCTAGACTCATCTTCTTCACTTCTTCCTTCCTCAATCTTCCCTTCCTCAAGGTGATCGTGCTAGGTTCATGCTCTAGCTAGAGGAACCTTTTTGCCTCTTGACAAACTGTCGCAGATACTGACTTACGGTCATCCTCTTTCCTCTGTACCTCGAGGTGATCTCTACCTGAGATGGCCATATTTCTTCGTGCATAGAAATCCTTTCTCCTTGGGTGGTGTCGTTTGTTGCCTCCTATCCTTCTTGGTTTCCTCCTTCAGGGGCCACTGCTATGGTAGGGGTTTGAGACCTGCTCCTCAAAAATCCATTTGGTTCAAAAGCATTCCTCCATTGCGGGTTATCTCTCCTTCCTTCTTCCTCTGAGTCAAAGATCATCACAGGGTTGTTTCTTGCAACTGTCTCCATGGGAACATCCTAGCTTAACCTCCGGGGAGGTACCGGACTTGGAATTAGGGGACTGTCTTCCCAAAGAGATGCAGATGGAGTTTCCTCAGGTTTTGGGTCTTCGTCGGGGTCTTCTTCAGGGTCACCTTCTATCTCTCCATTTCCTTCATTCCTTTGGGCATCTTCCATGATGAAATCGTCATCTGGGATTACATCCAGCTGCATTTCGATGGAGTTTGGTCGGGTACTACATTCCAACGCCATGGGGACAATACGTCTGTATGCGGCATACCAGTAGAAAAGTTCCTTCGCATCAGCTCTCAACCAGTCGTGTGGTCTGCCAGCTCATCATGCGCATAGATGTAGAGGGGTCCTAACTTGTTCAGGTTCGAAAGTCTGGGTCCGTTCAGATTCCTTCCGCCTTTAAGATAAAGGTCATCTCTTGCAATACGGTCTCTCCATACATAAAAACCATAATCCTTTCCACCACATAAATTACCTCCACATCACTCCACCTTCGTCTGCTTACGGTCGAATCTTAGTTCTTCGGGCAAGTTTCTCCATAAGGAATGTTTCAAACCTTTTCTCCACAACTTAAACATTTCTCGGGCGGTTCGAGGTCTTCCAACTAATACAAATTCTTCACACAAGACTCTCAACCTAAGGCGGTAGTTCACAAAGGTCTCATTTGGGTTCTTAAGGAAATTTCGGGATTTTTCCATTACTTTGAGGAAGGTTAGCTATCAAATAGAACAAGAAGAGGATCAGATCTTAAGCTTAAGTTCTAACTTCTTACTATCTATCTTAAAGTCTATTTCTACTATCTTTTATCTAAAACTTGCACTCTGATACTAACTTAAACTATCACGTCCCGGAGGGTACCCTAAACTTGGCAGTCCGCCGCATATAATATTAAAGCTAATGAATGATAACCTTAGTCATGCAGGAGCTTCGATTTCACATACAAAGCATGCTTCCAAGATAGTAGGAGACTCACAAGGGCATTACATTTAAGTAGATAATAAAAGCAAGCAAGAACTTATATAAATAAATATGAAATCTTCATTTAAACAACAAACTCTTACATCATCTTAGGGGCATTCCCCCGTCTTAAATGGTCTTGATTCAACTAAACCATTAACAAAGTAAACATAACTATAACATAAGCCTACTATAGAGATTTTCTTAGAAGTCTATGTTTAAAACTCCTAGTGGCTTTGGCTCATACCTGGCATATGGGGCTCCTCGATGCCAACCAAAGATAATTATACTGTAACAAAAAGTTATAAGGGTATAAGCAAATCTAGCTTAGTGAGATAATTCCCATCTACAAGACATTTCCATAAATCAAACAAGTATTTAAACAATCATATGAAAATGCACCAAACACATGAGCAAATAAAATACACAAGATTAACCGGAAATCATGTATAGCATGGATTTTACGCCCTCCATGTCGAGGGATGGGAGGTTACAAGCCCATACGACCATCAATACTTGTAGATTTGCTGGCTCCTGCTCGCCCTGTAGACTTTTCGGCTCCTACTGGCCTATGTAGACTTTTCGGCTCCTGCTAGCCACCACTACTACCTCGTTTCCCCACACGAAGAATAGTAGTGAAACAAATGCGACTCAAATATGATATGCATGAATTATTTTCGATATAAATTTAACCAGTTAATGTTGAGTTCAAGTTAAAGGTGATAAAATACAATATTCATCATATCAATGCAAGAATCACAATTTAATTATCAATTCCTCTTTCGATAATCTTAACTTATATTCAACCAATCATAAATTCAAATCACACAATAATTTTATCTTTTCCTTATCTTCTAATGCTACTACCTATAAGCATACACAAAGAAATGTAAATTAGTAAAGGATTAACTCACTCCATGTCAGTAGCTCCTAATCGAAGTAGTCTTCCGGGAATGTGATCTCGGTTCCTCCTTTACCTAAACAAGATGAAATACCTACAATGAGTCTTTCATAGAATTTCTATTCTTCAAAACTCTAAATCTATCTTAAAATTGCGATAAATTCGGATTGGAGGAAATTCCAACTTAAAATGGCTATAACTTGCTCATTTTAACTCGGAATTATGAAGCTTAAGGAGATATAAAAACATATTAAGAAAAGAGGATTCATAATAAACATTTATTCATAGCAATGGTTTTACAAACTTAGGGATATTTCCCTTTTATCACTAATCTATTACAAGACATTTGTACATGATCTCCAATTCTAAACTTCATCTTAGAATTCTTTTATCTAAAAGAAATTACTTGCCCGCAGGGCCCTCGTGGCCTTAACCATAAGTAGGGAAACTGCAAAAGATATCTATAGGGGTATAAGCTAATAGGCTTAGTGAGAATTATTTCCATAAATAACTTCTTGTAACGAGATTTCAAACAAGTTGTTTAAACAATCAAATGTAATGCAACAAACACGTGGGCAAACAAGCATATAGTTTTCCGAGAACTATATGTTGAATGGATTTGCGCCCTCATTCGGGGTTTGGTGATACTTATCCTCAAAACAAGTAGTTTTAATTAAAAAGTTTTAAGCTTACGAGCACTCATTGCCAAGCATTCCGAATCTACTTGATTTGACCTTACTTTCGGATCTTCTGCCAAGCATTTCCCTTAAGCCGCTAAGCAATCGCTTTCGAATCTCCCGCCAAGGGTTGCTTTTAACATGAGCTTACTATCCTTCTCACCCAAGGATAATAACCCAAAATGCAATGTGACTCACTTTGTGGTATGCATGAATTCATTTATTTATAAAGTCATAGCATAATTATTTTTGAATTTAAGGCGATCAAGGGATTTCATACAAATCAAATGTTATACTAAAACAAACATTTAAAACAATTCCGGCTCTGATATTCTTAAAATTCTTTCAAAGAATTATTTTCATACATATCGATTTATCTTTTCCTAATTAAAATGCAACTAATTTACAAGCACAACAAGTATAGCATTTAATGGAAATAAACTCACGATGCCATGTCGACTATTCCTCTAGGTGGATGAGTCGTTCACACACTCCACTTAGTCGTAATAATCCTCGGGGTCACGTAGCCAAAGAAAATACCCACAATGAGTATACCTTGATGATTTTCTTGAAATTTGACAAAACAATGTCAAAAGAACGTTAAAGTTCATATAAAGGAATGTTCCAACTTAAAATGGCCATAACTTGGTCATTTTAACTCGGAATCGCGCATATAATATACCGATTTCTACTAGTCAAGAAGGTCTACCCATTTCCAAAACTATTTTTGTTAAACTACATCATTTAGGGCCCGAAACAGTGGCGACAAAGTTCACCACGAATTTTCTAACACAAAACAACCTTGGTTCAAGAAATCAAAATTTGTTTGATAAATACTTAATTATCTATATAGTTGAAAATTTTTCTTTTTATATCTATATAACTCATATTTAAGCATGCTCAAGTGTTTTGTTGTCCAATTATTTTTCTTGAATAAAACAATGTCGGTTTAAAGTTTTTACAAAAATATAGTTTTCAAAAATTGTTTTTGTAAATTTCTTGAAATGAATATATTGTTTCCTTTGTTTTCTAAAAATGCTTTATGTTGGTTTCATTATTTTTCCCAAGTAAAATTAAATTTTTCTATTTTCTAAGTTTCCTGTTCTAATACTATTTTGGAGTTTTTAGAAAATACACTATTTATTTTTCTTGTACAAATTTCTTTGTCTATTTGTTTGCAAAATCTTTACTTGAAAATTTCTCATTCTTTTCTCATGCTTATAGAAATCATCCATTCCTAAAAGTTTATTTTCTTGATAAAACAAAGTGAATAATATGTGACTTAAGAACTTTTTATAGTAAAGTAGTTTCTAAAATCTTAATAGTTTTTTCTTGTAACTTGAAAAGAGATAACTTTATTTTTGCTTTTAAACCATAGATTTTCTTCTTTACATAAACTTATTTTAAGTGTCAAAAATCTCCTTTTTGTCAATTATGTTTAGAACTTGAAACTTTGGACAACAATTTAAATAAACATGAACTATGAGATAATACTAGCAAATAAAATAACATAAGTAATAGAGTCAAGTATTGGAGTCTTAGATTTTTTCAACGCTCCCTGGACTAAGAAGTAGACTAGTCCCAAAATAAAATGAAAGAAAGAAAACTTGTTTTGACTTGATGAGGACAAGTCTAAGACTAGAGACTAGTCTTAATTTAACAAGGAATAAATAATAAATTACAATGGAATAAATAAATAATTGAATTGCTTTGCATGGACTAAATAAATTGCAAGTGAGCTTATATGCTCTAAAGAATATGTATATATATAGATAATAATACTTAGATATATTAACAATAATAAAAGCAAAAATAACAACATAAACATAAATGGATTTGCATGAATAAGAACAATATATGAACATAATGTAGCTTCCATAACTTGTAGTCTTTGGAAACTCATACTATGGTCATGTAAAGTTACATGACATGAAGAAGAAGAAAGTAATATGGAGTGGTTACCTAAAGAAGACTTTGGTATGGTTATGTGGTTATGGGTTTTGGTTTGTTGGTAGAAGTTGTTGTGGAATTATTTTGAGAGAGTTTTGAGAGGAGAAATTGAGAGAGTTTTGGTAAGAAATTTGTGGGTAGTAAATGTGTGAAAGAAGTGAAAGAGGAGGGGGGTATTTGTAGGAAATTGTGGAGGGATTTTTGTGTGATTAAAATAAAAGAAAATTGAAACAAATTGATGAGGAAGAGAGGGGAGAGGGTGCCGGCCACATTGATGGGGAGAGAGAGGAGATTTTATTTTTTTTATTTTTGTTAAATAAAAGATGTAATGTGTAAGGTAGATGTGAAATAAAGTTATGGGAAAGGTAAAAAGTAAAGATTATAGGTTATGGAGTATGTAAGAATAGGTGTAAGAAAAAGTAGAGATAAAAGAATAGTGTAGAGTAGTAATGAATATTGTAATGTAAAGTAGATATGACTAATAAAATACCGGTAGTAAGAAATACGTATATAATAGCTATATCTGTTATTTTTAGCTACCGAAAAATTATGAAACTGATATTTTTTGGAAAACTTATATTTTTACGAGTCTAACGGTGTATTCAGAATATTTTTCCTATTCCGATCTCCCGGACATATTTTTCGAGAACTATGTGCGATCGGGTTCAAAGGACACCCGAAATCCGCAAAACTGATGTTTTTATATAACCTATAGCTATTACGAACTATTCTAACAAATTATTCCAACTTCGTTTTCCAGGGCCAAAGAAAACGGCAATGCTGGATTTAATTGGTTACGGAAAACTAGGGTTTTGTTGACCTTCTAGGGTTCTGTTTGACTTCCGGTTTAGGGTTTTATGTTAAACCGATTCCAAAAATTTGGGGGTTTACACACCACGAATTGTCACAAACTTGAATTCCTTCTTTTAACAAAAGCTCATTTTGAAGAGATAGATATTATAATAGTTTATCAAACCTTTGAAATGTATATACATATATTTTGACTCATATCAAAATGTATGAATTTAATGAAGTTGTCTCAAACCATAAAAAAGTAAAGTCTATTAAAGATTTTGGAAACTGAGAACTTTTGAGAAATTCCTTTTTATTTTGTTTTGAAAATATCTTAAGTTATTTCAAATAAGTATTTTATTTTCCTAAATTTAATTTCCGTAGTCTTTTTAAGTTTCTAAGGAATGATTTTTATTTTCTAAGCTTAGTTTCTAACACTTTTTTAAAGTAATAACAATTCTATATTTATAGAAATAATTTCCTTATTTCTTGAGATCATTCCATTTTCATGAAAAGAATTTCTAGTACTTGATGAAAAAGTGAAGTTTTAGTAAAACTTTTATTTACTCAAAAAGTTCCTTCTATGTATGTTTAAGAACTCCTCTAGATTTCTTAGAAAAGTTTGTTTAAGAAAATTACTTCCTACTTTTATTTCTAGAAAAGAATCTTTGTTTTAAGAAAACCTTTCCTCATTTATTTTGTTGAGACAAAAATCATTATGTTCATGCATGAATATGAATCATAAAATTATGAAAACATAAGGAAACATAATAACTTAAAAGAATAAGCTAGTAAAGAAATAAATCAAGTATTGGAACCTTAGCTTCATCAAGATATCGGGACTAAGAATAGACTAGTCCCATAAAGAAAAAGAAAATGTTTTGACTTGATGAGGACAAGTCTAAGACTAGAAAGACTAGTCTTAAAGATAACATGAAAATAAATAAATTACAAGGAAATAAATGAATTGCAAGGAAAGTAAATAAATTGCAAAACAAATGAGCTTATATTCTCTAAAGGATATATATATATATATATAGCTACATAGATATATTTAGTAACATATATATAAAGGCAACATAAAGAAATTAGATCCATGAACAAAAACAAAGTATGAACTTATTATTGCTTTCTTTAACCTTCATGATTTAGAAAACACACATTAAGCTCATACTAAGTAAATGAACACTTTAGAAAGCTAAAACTATTACCTAGAGAAGAAGTAGAAACTAGAGAAACTTGAGAGAGTTTGTGGAGAGATTTTTGGAGAGTAATTTTAGTGTATGGAAGTTGTGAAAGAATTGGAAGGAAGAGGGGGTATTTATAGGAAAATGTGGGGGGAATTTTGTGTTAATTAAATAAATGAAAAAATAAAACAATTAAAGGAAAAAAAGAGGGGCCGGCGCAATTTTGGAGTAAAGGGGAGAGAAAATTTATGTTTTTGTATTTTTGTTAATAAAAAGTAAGATATGAAAGATGTGAAGTTGTATTGGAAATAAAAATTGTAAGAAATAGAGGTATAGTTTGTAAGAGTAGGTTGTAAGAAAAGTAGAGATAGATGAATAGTGTAGAATAGTAGAAAATAGTGTAATGTAAAGTAGACATGTCAATTTAAGTATCGATAGTAAGAAAATACTCGTATAATTACGGTATCTGATATTTTTAGTTACCAAAAAATTATGAACTTGACATTTTTGAAAATCTTATATTTTTACGAGTCTTACGATATATTCGGAATATTTTTACTAACGCGAGCCCCAGAACATGCTTTTCAGAGCTGTGTCTGGTTGTGCACAAAACGAATCGTGGTTTGACTAATATGATATTTTTAAGCTTTCTTAGGTTATTATGAACTATTCTACATACTAAACTCTTACTAACTTTCCTAGGGTTGCTTAAGCGGGAATGCCATACTTGAACGGTTGCAAAAGACTAGGGTTTTGCTGACTTTGGGATTCCGGTTGACTTTCTAATTAGGTTTTAAACTTAAATTAATCTCAAAACTTTAGGAGTTTACAAAGGGTATAGTAATGAATGTAATGTGACTCACTACGTGTCATGCATGAA
The DNA here is from genome assembly GCA_024138025.1 of Combretum micranthum. Lineage (NCBI taxonomy): Eukaryota > Viridiplantae > Streptophyta > Magnoliopsida > Myrtales > Combretaceae > Combretum > Combretum micranthum. The sequence goes on along the minus strand of JAMXBD010003383.1, from coordinate 86,169 downwards.
TCATTTAATAAGTGACCATAGAATTTGTAGACAATCAATACTAAACTAAATCATACAATGATTAGTTAACAGTTCCCGCCTCAATATACTTATCATAACTTCAATGATATAAGTAAAACATGCGCATTCATATTTTATCTTTTCCTAAATCTAATGTCACTAAGCTACAAGCAAATACATAAGTATAATTGTGAGAATTTAAACTCCTTGGCTGTGTTAGCAGAAGTTGCTTAGTCAAAATAGTCCTCCAGGTAAGGTAGCTCGGATTCCACGTCACCTATACAAAAGAAATACCTGAAATGAGTATTTCTTGAAAGATCTACTTAAACTTGCAACTCTATTCAATTAAGATTGTCAAAATTCGCGGAGAGTGAAATTTCAATTTAAAATGGTCATAACTTGCTCATTTTAACTCGGAATTTCGCATATTATATATCGATTTCTACCTACTTGAAAAGATCTATTCATTTATAAGGTTATTTCCTACATATAAGGTCATTTGGGTTGCTAAACACCTCAGTACATATTCAAAATGGAATTTTCCAAATTTTGCAAAATAATTTTCCAAGTCAACTTTATTCAAAAATCCTTTAGCAATATATATATATATATATATATATGATTGAAAAATCCTTTGAGTATATATATAAGCTCACTTTATATGCAAAAATTATAATGGTAGTGTCTCAACGATTTATTTCATAAAACAATTCATTTTGAAGTATTGAAACTTAAACTTGACAAATTTCTTTTCAAAGTTTATTGAAGAAATTTTATATTTTCGTAGGTTATTATAAATGGGTATATTCTTATTTTTTTTTCTCATTTCTTTTTCCAAAAAAATAAATTTTTTCCTTAACTTTGGTCTTTTGCAATTTTTACTTCTAGTGATAGAAGAACAAAGTTACCAAGAAAAAGTTTATCAAGTTGTTGATAACCTATTTATAAATTTGTCTTTAGAATGGTTTTAGCAAATGAATCCTTTTCTCTTATACTCCTGTTTATTAACTCCTTAAAATCAATTTTTGTTTCTAAACTTTGTCTTTTAGTTCCCTACCAATTTTATTTGAAAAGAAATTATCTTTATTGATAAAATTCTTTGTGGTTGATCTCATCATAATTATATTCTTGTTATTTCTTTGAAAATAGACTCCTTCCTTAGAAACTTGAAAATCATTATATTCTTCTAAGTGGATTTATAAGTTAATAGGTTGATTTTATCTAACTTTAAAAACTAGTTTGTTTTTTTAGTTTTGTGATGGAGTTGAAAAAACGTTAAATCTCAAGCTTTTTGTGAAAACTTTAAATACTAAGAAATTATTTTATTAAGACTTATGTTATTACATTATGAAAAGAAGGTGTTTATTTCTTATATTTTCTTGGTAAAACTATCTTTGTTATTTGAGAAAACTTTGAGACAATTTGAAAAAATGTTGTATAATTCCATTTCTATGTTGTTGATGATAACTCCATTATTTAATGACAAGTTACATAATAGAAAATTTAGTTTCAAGTTCCTTCATTAAAGAAAATTTCTACTTTATATATAGTTGAGACATTATCATTATGTAGATACATATATCATGAACATGTAGTATGTAGATGATGAAATAAGAAGCAAGATCATATTAATAAGCAATATAACAATAACACGCAAGATATTATAGTCAAGTATTGGGAACCTTAGCTTCATCAAGGTAACCGATCAAGCATCGAGAGCCTTAGCTTCATCAAGGCAACCCGGTCAAGTATTGGGAGCCATCGCTTTGTCAAGGCAACTCAGGACTTTGGCCCAAAAAAAAAAAGAAAAAAAGAAAGAAAGGAATAATAAGAGCAAATATAGTAATAAGCTTGTTAATGAGTTAGTGAGCATTTAGGCTCTAAAATATATAGATAGATAATAACATATATAAGAAGTTAGGTTAGGAATATGATAATAACAATAATAAGATCATAATAACAACATATTAGCAAAACAACATAATATGAAATTTATTCATGAATAAGAACAAAACATGAACATAGTATTGCTTCTATAACATTGGAATGTTTAAGAAACATACACCATGGTCATGTTAAGTTACATGACATGGTAAAAAGAAATAGGGAAGAACTTTTACCTAAAAGAAAGTATGAAAGTGGAAGTAAAAGAAAAGCTTGAATAGTGTTTATGTGTGTAGGAATTGTGTAGAAAATTGAGTAGTAAAAGAAAGAAAAGAGAGATTTTGGTAGTGTAAACCCCCAAGTTTTTGGAATCGATTTAGCATAAAACCCTAAACCGGAAATCAAATGGAACCCTAAAGGTCAACAAAACCCTAGTTTACCGTATCCAATTAAATCCGGCATTGCCGTTTTCCTTAGCCCAAGAAAACGAAGTTGGGATAATTAGCTAGAATAGTTCGTAATGACCATAGGTTTTATAAAAATCTCAGTTTTGCGAAATTCGGGTGTCCTTCGAACCCGATCGGATACAGTTTTCGAAAAACGTGTCCGGAAGCCCGAATAGTAAAAATATTCCGAATACACCGTTAGACTTGTAAAAATATAAGGTTTTCAAAAATATCAATTTCGTAATTTTTTGATAGCTAAAAATAACAGATATTGCATTTATACGTGTATTTTCTTACTACCGGTACTTTATTAGTCATATCTACTTTACATTACACTATTCATTACTATTCTACACAATTTTTTTATCTCTACTTTTTCTTACACCTATTCTTACACTCTACATAACCTATAAACTTAACTTTTTACCTTTCCCATAACTTTATTTCACATCTACCTTACACATTACATCTTTCATTTATCAAAAAGTCAAAAAAATAAATCACCTCCCCCTCCCATAGTACATGGTCGGTGCCCCCCTCTCACAATCCCCCCAATTTTGCTTCAATTTTTTTATTTTAATCACACAAAAATCACTCCACATTTTCCTATAAATACTCCCCCTCCTCTTTCACTTCTTTCACACATTCACTACCCACAAATTCATACCAAAATTCTTCCAAAATCTCCTCTCAAAACTCTTCAAAATAATTCCACAACAACTTCCACCAACAACAAAAACCATAACTACATAACCATAACAAAGTCTCCTTTAGGTAACTACTTTCTTTTAATTTCTTCTTCTTCATGTCATATAACTTTACATAACCATAGTGTGAGTTTCCAAAGACTACAAGTTATGGAAACTACATTATGTTCATGAATTGTTCTTGTTCATGCCAATCCATTTATGGTTATGTTATTGTTAAAATATTATTATCTATATATATATACATATTCTTTAGAGCATATAAGCTCACTTGCAATTTATTTATTTCATGCAATGCAATTTATTTATTTATTCCATTGCAATTTATTTATTTATTTCTTTTTGGAATAAGACTAGCCTAGTCTTAGACTTGTCCTCATCAAGTCAAAACAAGTTTTTCTTTCTTACATTTTATTTTGTTTTGGGACTAGTCTACTTCTTAGTCCCGGGAGCCTTGAAAAAGCTAAACTCCAATACTTGACTTTATTATTTACGTTTCATATATTTTGTTTATTATTATTCTCATAATCATGTTCATTTAGATTGTTGTCCAAAAATTTTAATTTCTAAAAATAACTAAACAAAAGAAGAATTTTGTCACTTAGAGATAAGTTTATGTAAAGTATAAAATATATAAGATAACAAAAATAAACTCATTCCTTTTCAAGTTACAAAGATAACTCACTATAATTTTGGAAACTACTTTTACTTTAAAAAGCTACTTAAACCTTTATTATTCCACTTTGTTTTTCAAAAGAAAATATTTGTTGATACAAAAATGGTTCTTTTTATAAAAAGATGAGCAAGATGAATGTCCAAGGAATTTTCAAGTAAAAGACCTTTACAAATAAATAGCAAAGAAAATCTATGGTTTGAAAACAAAAATAAAGTTATTTCTTTTCAAGTTACAAGAAGAAACCACTAAAATTTTAGAAACTATTTTACTATAAAAAGGTTTCTTAAGTCACATATTGATCTACTTGTTTTTTTTTTCAAGAAAATAAATTTCTATGCATGGATGATTTTTATGAAAAACATAAGACATGAGAATGAGAAATTTTCAAAAGAAGATTTTGTAAACAAATAAACAAAGGAAATTTGTACAAGAAAAATAAATAGGAAGAATAGTGTATTTTTTAAAATAGTAGAAACTTAGAAAATAGAAAATCTATTTTCAAAAAGTTACTTAGGAAAAATAATAAAACCAACGTAAAGCCTTTCTAGAAAACAAAAGGAAACAAGGTATTCATTTCAAGAAATCTACAAAAACAATTTTTGAAAACTATATTTTTCCAACATTATTTTACCCAAGAAAAATAATTGGACAACAAAACACTTGAGCATGCTTAAATATGAGCTATATAGTTATAAAAAGAGAATTTTCCACTATATAGATAACTAAGTATTTATCAAGCAAATTTTGATTTCTTGAACCAAAGTTGTTTTGTGTTGAAAAATTTGTGGTGAACTTTGTCGCCACTGTTTCGGAGCCTATATGACTTTGTTTTTTAGAAATGGGTAGATCTTTTCGAGTAGGTAGAAATCGGTATATTATATGCGTGATTCTAAGTTAAAATGACCAAGTTATGGCCATTTTAAGTTGGAACATTCCTTTATACGAACTTTAACGTTCTTTTGACATTGTTTTGTCAAATCTCAAGAAAATCATTAAGAAATACTTATTATGGGTATTTTCTTTGGCTAGGTGACTCCGAGGAAGGATTCCTTTACCCCGAGGATTATTACGATTAAGTGGAGTGTGTGAACGACTCATCCGCTTAGAGGAATAGTCGAGATGGCATCATGAGTTTATTTCCATTAAATGTATACTTGTTGTGCTTGTAAATTAGTTGCATTAGATTTAGGAAAAGATAAATCGATATGTATGTAAAATAATTCTTTGAAAGAATTTTAAGAATATCGAAGCCGGAATTGTTTTAAATGATTGTTTTAGTATAATATTGATTTGTGTGAAATTCCTTGATCGCTTTAAATTTAAAAATAATTATGCTATGACTTTATAAATTAATGAATTCATGCACACCACGAAGTGAGTCACATTGCATTTTGGGTTATTATCCTTGGGTGAGAAGGATAGTAAGCTCATGTCGAAAGCAACACTTGCGGGAGATCCGAAAGCATTGCTTGGCGGCTTAGTGGAAAATGCTTGGTAGAAGATCCGAAAGCAAGGTCAATCAAGTAGATTCAGAATGCTTGGCGATGAGTGCTCGCGAGCATGAAAACTTTTTTTTAACTAAAACTACTTAATTGAGGTTATGTATCACCAAACCCTGAATGAGGGCGTAAATCCATTCAACATATAGTTCCCAGAAAACTATATGCTTGTTTGCCCACGTGCTTGTTGCATTACATTTGTTTGTTTAATCAACTTGTTTGAAATTTCGTTACAAGAAGTTATTTATGGAAATAGTTCTCACTAAGCCTATTAGCTTATACCTCGATAGATATCTTTTGCAGTTTCCCTACTTATGGTTAAGGCCACGAGGACCCTGCGGGCAGGTAATCTCTTTTGAATAATAGAAATTTAGATAAAAGGTAGTATTAGTATTAATGTACAGATATCCATGTAATAGATTAGTGATCAAGGGAAATGCCCCTAAGTTTGTAAAGCCATTAATATGAATGAATAATTATTATGAATCCTCTTTTCTTAAATGTGTTATTTATATCTTCTTAAACTTTATAATTCCATATATGGTCCTCTAAAAGTTGTGAAAGTACGCCTTACACTTAATATAAAAGATTTTGGGAATGGCTAAAGTTGTCATACTTTAATATTGAGTGTGATAGACTGTCACGTTTAGAGTACCCTTTGGGGCGTGACAGGTAGAGTGTGTTTGATGAGAGATTTTGGGAGAGTTTTAGTAAGGTGAATGAGTGTGTGAAAGAATTGGAGGGATATGGGCTATTTATAAAATTTTTTGATTGAAAATTGTGTAAATTAAATAAATTGAAAAAGAAAAAATGTCACGCCCCGAAGGGTACCCTAAACATAGTAGCCCACCACATATAATATCAAGACTCAAGAATGACCACCTTAGTCACGCGAAAGTCTTAGTACTACATGTAAGGCATCTAGCATGGTAATAGGAGACACTTTTAGGAAGTGTGTTTTAAGAGAGTAAAAATGAACATACAAGGATCCAGAAATAAAATAGATCATAATATTCATAATCAAAGTCTATTACATGATTCTTAGGGGCATACAACTGCCAAATCCCAAAGATCGAAATAAGTAATAGTCTATACAATAATTTAATACTACATCAAGATTTCAAAGGAATTCTAATCTAATTCTTTAAGTCGATTTCCTTCAAAAGCTCCAAAAGAAAACTTACGCAGATATGTGGAGACCTTAGGTACAAAAACAGGTGTTCTGAGAATACAAATCTCTATAGGGGAGTAAATTTACGGCTTAGTGAGTAAATCCCAAAATTTCATACTTGAAACAAAATATCAATCAAGTTTATTAAGTAAGCAAATGGGATGCAACAAACACGTAAGCAAACAAGACATATGACTTTCTAGGAATCATATGTTGAATGAATTACGCCCTGCATTCGGGTTGGTATTCCGGCCTATTACAGCCACTACTTTAAAAAAACATTTTTATATATCTTACTGGCTCCTATACGCCATCAAAAACATATAGTTATTATAAGCTCTACTCGTTACCAATTTATGTAGTTTACCGGCTCCTACTCGCCACATACATATATATCAGTTATGCTTACCACCACTATCATACACTTATCCAACCAATTGTATAATAGCGAATGCAATGTGACTCAACATGTGAAGTGTATGTGAAAATTTTTAATTAAAGCATAGCAGTTATATTTTAATTTCTTATAAGTGATCAACTAATTTCAAACACTTCATCATGCTCATAAACATACAATTTATTACAAGCATTTCATGCTTCGATATACTTAATATTCTTTTAATCATATTATCATACAACTTCCATTGTATCTTTCCTTAATTCTAATGCAACTAAATTTACAAGCACAAACATAAGCATGAAAAATAAAGGGGAGTAGACTCACTTGGCCATGATGACACTTTTTTTATGGATGAGACGATCGAGAATTCCACTAATCGTAATAATCCTTCGAATATGTATACTCCTTCTCGGGATCACCTAATCAAGAAGAATACCCTTAATGAGTATTTCTTATCGATTCTATAGTACTTTTCAAAAACTATGTCATAACATCGTTAAAATTCGTATAGAAGGAATTTCCAACTTAAAATCGTCATAACTTGGTCATTTTAACTCGGAATTGCGTATATAATATACCTTTTTCTATTTATTCGAAAAGATCTATCCAATTCTAAAACTATTTTCATCGAACTAAGTTGTTTAAGCTCCGAAATAGTGGTGATCAAATTCACTACGAATTTTTACAAAACTTACTTTCTTCTTTTTATAAAAACTTGAATAAAAAAGATAGATATTATAATAGTTTGTAAGACCTTTGTATATATATATATATATATATTCATTTACTCATGTTAAATGCCTGAAATTCAACCATGAATTTTTTGTAAAAGTAAATTCTTCTAAAAACTTTGGAAAAGTAAAACTTTTGAAAATTTCTTCTTAGCTAGAAACGTTCTCAAATTATTTTGAATGAGTATTTTATTTTCCTTAATTCCATTTCCTTAGTTTTTTTTTTTTAATTTCAAAAGAATGATTTTCATTTTCTAAATTTCTTGTAGCTTAGTTTCTAATACTTTTTGGAAGTAGTAAAATTCTATATTTAAAGAATGATTTCCTAAGTTGTTCATTAATCTTATTTCTTAAGATCTTTCTAAAGGAAATTTCTTGGTTTTTGTCAAACTAGTCTATTTGAAAGTCAAAGTTTTGATGAAAATTGAAGTTCAGTAAAACTTTTGTTTAATCAAGAATTCCTTTCCTTTTTATGACTTTGTAAAATGTATATATGTATGTATTGAAAAAAAAAAATTCCTATGTTCTTAAAATTTATAATGAACTCCTTTAGATTTCTAGAAAAGATTTAAGATAAATTCCTAAGTTTTATGAAAAATTACTTCCTGCATAACAATATTTATTTTTAGAGAAGAAGTTCTATTTTAATAAAACTTTTCCTTCTTTATCTTGTTGAGACAAAATTAATATGTTCATGCATGATCATGAATATGAAATTATAAAATTATGAAAACATAAGAAAGACATAATAATTAATGAAATAAGCAAGTAAAGAAATATGTCAAGTATTGGGAACCTTAGCTTCATCAAGATATTTCAGGACTAAGAATGAACTAGTCCTAAAAGAAATAAGAAAAAAAGAAAGCAAATATTGTTTTGACTTGATGAAGACAAGGCTAAGACTAGAGACTAGTCTTAAGATAACATAAAATAAATAAATAAATTGCATAACATAGAAGTAAATAAATAACAATGAGCTTATATGCTCTAAATATTATATATAAGTACATAATTATATCTAGTTACATATATAAGAGATTAACATAAAATCAATAATAATATGAGCAAAAGTAAAATAATAATATAAAAATATATGAAAACATATTAATGAATAAGAACAATGCATGAACATGATGTAGCTTCCATAACATTAAGTTTAGGAAACTCACACCATGGTCATGTAAAGTTACATGCTATGATAAGAGAAATTTAAAGAGAATTTTTACCTAAAATGTTTGTAGTAGAAGAAGAAGGTTTTATGGAGAGAATTTTAGAGAGTTTTGGGATAGAAATTGAGAGGGGAATTAGAGGGAGATTTGATAGTGAAATTTGTGAGTAGAAGATGTGTGAATGAAGTGAAAGAGGAGGGGGGTATTTATAGGAAAATGGGGAGTCATTTTTGAGTAATTTAATTAAAGAAAAAATTGAAAAAAATAAAAGGGAGAGAGAGATGAAATGAGCCGGCCATGTAGAGTGAAGAGGAAGAGAGTTTTGATTTTTTGTAATTTTGTGTATTAAAAGTAATAATATGTAAGATAGATATGATATAAAATTATGGGAAAGGTAAAAAGTAAAGTAATAGGATATGATGTTGTAAGAGTAGGTATTAGAAAAAATAGATGAAAAAATAGTGTAGAATAGTAATGAATAGTGCAATGTAAAGTAGATGTGACTAGTAAAATATCGGTAGTAAGAAAATATGTGTATAATTGCGATATCTATTATTTTTAGTTATCGAAAAATTACAAAACTGATATTTTTGAAATCCTTGTATTAAATCGGTCCTAATGGTGTTAGCAAAATATTTTTATTATTCTAGGCTTCGAAACACACTATTCGAGAACTGATCCCGATTGAGTCCAAATGACACTCCAATTTGCAAATATGATATTTTTATGTTTCCTCATGTTATTACGAACTATTATCACTAATTAACTCAACTTCGTTTTCTAGGGTTAAAGAATATGAGAATGTCGGATCTAAATTCTAGAGTTTGTACTAGACTTTTGTTGACTTTTAGGGTTCTGGTTGACTTTTAATTTTAAGATTAAACTTAAAATTAACCGAAATTTTTAGGGGTTTACGATCTACCCTCCTTAAAGAAAGTTTTATCCTCAAAACTTGAAATTCGTACCTGATTCTTCAAATAGATTCGGATATTTCTTTTGGATCTCCTCTTTGGCTTCCCAAGTAGTCTCCTCCTGCAAATGATTTCTCCATAATACCTTGACATATTAGATCTCCTTATTTCTTAGCTTTTGAACCTTCTAATCTAGAATTTGAACTGGGTGTTCTTCATAAGTCAAGTTCTCCTTTAGTCTTACCGGTTCAAGCTCTACAATTCGATCAGGGTTGGTTACATGCTTTCTTAAGACCGAAACATGAAAGACATTATGTACTCCCGATAGGTTTGGTGGTAGTGCCAAGCGATAAGCCAGATCTCCCACTCGTTCAAGAATCTCAAACAATCTAATATATCTTAGGCTTAGCTTTCCTTGAGCTCGTACACAATGAATACTCTTTATCGGATTTATCTTTTGATATACATGATTGCTGACGTTAAACTCAAGGATTCGGCATTTTTTATCTACCCAACTTTTCTGCCTATCTTGGGCCTCTTTCATCTTTTGTTGGATAATCTTGACTTTGTTTGAGGCATCTTGGATAAGATCTGGTCCAATTATCAACTTCTCCACATCATCCCAAAATAGAGGTGATCTGCACCTTCTTCCATACAAAGCTTCATACGGTGGCATCTTAATTGTTGAATGATAGCTTTGTTGTAAGCAAATTCTACCAAAGGTAAATGTTCTTCCCAGCTTCCCTTGAATTCCATAACACATGCTCTCAACATATCTTCCAAGGTTTGAATAATTCATTCTGACTGTCCGTCGGTTTGTAGATGATAAGCTGTACTGAAATGTAAGTTAGTTTCCTATACACTTCTGAAGACTTATCTAGAATTTTGACACAAATCGGGGATCTCGATCAGACACAATTCCTGCTGGAACTCCATGTAGTCTTACAATCTCCTTTACATATAGTCGGGCTAACTTCTCCATCGAGTAGATCATGTTGATGGGAAAGAAGTGTGCTGACTTAGTAAGTCGATCCATTATTACCCATACGGCATCATATCCAGCTGATGTTCGGGGTAAACCACATATGAAATCCATTGTAATTTGATCCCATTTCCATTCTGGTGTGGTCAATGGTTTCAAAAGTTGCACGCCCCAATAGGTACCCTAAACGTGACAGTCCGCCACACTCAATATTAAAGCTTAAGTATGACAACCTTAGTCATTCCCAAAAGCTTTTATATTAAGTGTAAGGCGTACTTTCACAACTTTAGAGGACCATATATGGAATTATGAAGTTTAAGAAGATATGAATAACACATTTAAGAAAAGAGGATTCATAATAATTATTCATTCATATTAATGGCTTTACAAACTTAGGGACATATCCCTTTGATCACTAATCTATTACATGAGTAATTATACATCATTACTAATAGTACACTTTATCTAAATTTCTATTATCCAAAAAAAAATTACCTGCCCGCAGGGTCCTCGCGGCCTTAACCATAAGTAAGGGAACTGCAAAAGATATCTATCGGGGTATAAGCTAATTGGCTTAGTGAGAACTATCTCCATAAATAACTTCTTGTAACAAGATTTCAAACAAGTTGATTAATCAAACAAATTGAATGCAACAAACACGTGGGCAAACAAGCATATAGTTTTCTAGGAACTATATGTTGAATGGATTTGTGCCCTCCATTCGGGGTTTGGTGATACATAACCTCAATTCAAGTAGTTTTAATTAAAAAGTTTTCATGCTCGCGAGCACTCATCACTAAGCATTCCGAATCTACTTGATTGACCTTGCTTTCGGATCTTCCGCCAAGCATTTTCCATTAAGCCGCCAAGCAATCGCTTTCGGATCTCCAGCCAAGTGTTGCTTTCGACATGAGCTTACTATCCTTCTCACCCAAGGATAATAACCCAAAATGCAATGTGACTCACTTCATGGTATGCATGAATTCATTTATTTACAAAGTCATAGCATGATTATTTTTAAATTTAAGGCGATCAAGGAATTTCACACAATTCAATATTATACTAAAACACTCATTTAAAACAATTCCGGCTTCGATATTCTTAAAAATTCTTTCAAAGAATTACTTTACATACATATCGGTTTGTCTTTTCCTAACTCTAATGCAACAAATTTACAAGCACAACAAGTATAACATTTAATGGAAATAAACTCATAATGCCATGTCGACTATTCCTCTAAGCGGATGAGTCGTTCACACACTCCACTTAATCGTAATAATTCTCGGGTAAAGGAATCCTTCCTCGGGGTCACCTAGCCAAAGAAAATACCCATAATAAGTATTTCTTGATGATTTCTTTGAAATTTGACAAAACAATGTCAAAAGAATGTCAAAGTTCGTATAAAGGAATGTTCCAACTTAAAATGGCCATAACTTGATCATTTTAACTCGGAATCGCACATATATATACCGATTTCTACCTACTTGAAAAGATCTACCCATTTCCAAAATTACTTTTAACAAAAAAGGTCATATAAGCCTCAAAACAGTGGCGACAAAGTTCACTACGAGTTTTCCACACAAAATAACTTTGGTTTAAGAAATCAAAATTTGCTTGATAAATACTTAGTTATCTATATAGTTGAAAAATTCTCTTTTTATAACTATATAACTCATATTTAAGCATGCTCAAGTGTTTTGTTGTCCAATTATTTTTCTTGGGTAAAACAATGTTGGTTTGAAGCTTTTCAGAAATTGTTTTTGTAAATTTCTTTGAAATGAATACCTTGTTTTCTTTGTTTTCTAAAAACGTTTTATGTTGGTTTTATTATCTTTTCCTAAGTAACTTTTGAAAATAAAATTTCCCATTTTTAAGTTTTCTACTATTTTAGAACATGCACTATCCTTCCTATTTAGTTTTCTTGCACAAATTCTATTGTCTATTTGTTTACAAAAATCTTTATTTGAAAATTTCTCATTCCTTTTTCATGCCCTATATTTTCATAGGAATCATCCATGTATATAAATTTATTTTCTTGATAAAAAAAATTAGATCAATATGTGACTTAAGAAACATTTTTATAGTAAAGTAGTTTCTAAAATTTCAGTGATTTCTTCTTGTAACTTGAAAAGAAATAACTTTATTTTTGTTTTTAAACCATAGATTTTCTTTGCCTATTTGTAAAGGTCTTTACTTGAAAATTCCTTAGCCATTTATCTTGTTTATCTTTTTATAAAAAGAACCATTTTTGTATCAGCAAATATTTTCTTTTGAAAACAAAGTGTAATAATAAAGGTTTAAGTAGCTTTTTAAAGTAAAAGTAGTTTCTAAAATTATAGTGAGTTCTTTTTGTAACTTGAAAAGGAATGAGTTTATAAACTTATTTCTAAGTGACAAAATTCTTCTTTTGTTTAATCATTTTTAGAAATTAATATTTTTGGACAACAATCTAAATGAACATGATTATAGTAAACAAAATAACATAAAGCATAAATAATAAAGTCAAGTATTAGAGTGTTAGCTTTTTCAAGGCTCCCGGGACTAAGAAATAAACTAGTCCCAAAATAAAATAAAATGAAAGAAAAAAAAAAACTTGTTTTGACTTGATGAGGACAAGTCTAAGACTAGACGCTAGTCTTAATTCAACAAGGAATAAATAAATAAATTGCAATGGAATAAATAAATAAATTGCTTTGCATGAAATAAATAAATTGCAAGTGAGCTTATATGCTCTAAAGAATATGTATATATATATATAGATAATAATATATTACCAATAATAAAACAACATAAACATAAATGGATTGGCATGAACAAGAACAATACATGAACATAATGTAGTTTCCATAACTTGTAGTCTTTGGAAACTCACACTATGGTCATGTAAAGTTACATGACATGAAGAAGAAGAAAGAAATATGAAGTGTTACCTAAAGAAGACTTGGGTATGGTTATGTGGTTATGGGTTTTGGTTTGTTGGTAAAAGTGTTGTGGAATTATTTTGAGAGAGTTTTGGGATGGTATTTTGAGAGAAAAATTTGAGAGAGTTTTTGTATGAATTTGTGGGTAGTGAATGTGTGAAAGAAGTGAAAGAGGAGGGGGGTATTTATAGGAAAATGTGGAGTGAATTTTGTGTGATTAAAATAAAATAAAATTGAAACAAATTGAGGGAAATGGGGGCATAGGGGGCCGGCCATGAGGGGATTAGAGGGGGAGTGATTTATCTTTTTTTACTTTTGTTGAATGAAAGATGTAATGTGTAAGGTAGATGTGAAATAAAGTTATGGGAAAGGTAAAAAGTTAAGTTTATAGGTTATGTAAAGTGGTAAGAATAGGTGTAAGAAAAAGTAGAGATAAAAGAATAGTGTAGAATAGTAATGAATAGTGTAATGTAAGATAGATATGACTAATAAAGTACCGGTAGTAAGAAAATACGCATTAATAGCTATATCTGTTATTTTTACTTACCGAAAAATTACGAAACTGATATTTTTGGAAAACTTATATTTTTACGAGTCTAACGGTGTATTCGGAATATTTTTATTATTCGAGCCCCCAGACACGCTTTTCGAGAATCGTGTCCGATCGGGTTCAAAGGATACCCGAAATTCGCAAAACTGATATTTTTATAAAACCTATGGTTATTACGAACTATTCTAGCCGATTATTCCAACTTCGTTTTCTAGAGTCAAAGAAAACGGCAATGCCATATTTAAATGGGTTACGGTAAACTAGGGTTTTGTTGACCTTTAAAGTTCCGTTTGACTTCCGGTTTAGGGTTTTATGCTAAACTGATTTCGAAAATTTGGGGGTTTACAAAAGTCCTCCTAGCCTCTGGTGTTCAATCTTTATTTGTTGGCATGTAGGACATTTCATTACCAATTCAGCCACATCTCTTTTCATGCCATTCCACCAAAAGTGACTCTTAAGATCTTCATATATTTTGGTATTACAGAGGTGCATTGTATATCCCGAGTTATGTACCTCGCTTAAAATTTCCTTTTTCATCTACTCGTCATCTGGCACACATAATCTTCCCTTCATTCTTACTATATCCTCCTCATCTATCTCAAAATCATCATACTTTCCTCCTTGTACCTCCCGTTTCAATTTTTGTATAACTTTGCGATATCGTTAAGATTCCTTGATCCTATCTATTAGAGTTGGCTCCATCACCAAATGGAAAATTTCTACTTCTACACTTTGTCCTATGAATTCCATGCTCAATCTCTCAAATTCCTTTATAAGTTTTTTTTGGGTTATGAGCATGGCTGCAACTTCTCCATGGTTCTTCCGACTCAAAGCATCTGCTACTGCATTTACTCTTTCAAGGCAATAGTTTATCCCAAGATCATAGTCCTTGATCAACTCCAACCATCTTCTTTGCCTCATGTTCAATTCCTTTTGGGTAAATAAATGCCTGAGGCTCTTATGATCCGTGTATATCTCACATCTCTGTCCATACAGGTAGTGCCTCCAAAGCTTGAGGGCAAAGACAACAGTAGCTAACTCAAGATCATACGTCGGGTAATTCTGTTCATGCGGCCTCAACCGCTGTGAAGTGTACGCAATTATCTTTCCTTCTTGCATAAGTACGCATCCTAAGCCATTCCTTGACGCATCGCTATGGATGGTATATGGCTTTTCTAGATTTGGTAAGGTTAGAATTGTAGCGAATACTAGTCGTCGCTTCAACTGTCACGCCCCGAAGATACCCTAAACGTGGCAGTCCACCGTATACAATATTAAAGCCTAAGAATGACCACCTCAGTCACGCGAAGGCTTCCATATTCTGTACAAGGCGTCTAACACATAAAGGAGACACATCGGAATGATACATTTTATGTTGATACAACTGAGTAACAATGTAAGGGAAATGCAAATTTACTGTACTTCAGATACAAATCACTATACTTCAAAATACAATTCATTCAACTTCAATTTTATTCATCCACAGACTTCCCTACATAAACTATTACAAGACAAATCATGGAACTAGCTGATAACTTCAAACATTCGTATTCTTCGCCGAAATCTCGGAGTCATTCCCGACTCCAACCAATTCTGTAAATCCCTGTTTTCTAAGCCCTAAACCTTAAGCCGGAAAGTCTACCGGAGACCTTAGGTCAACGGATCTTGGGTAAAACCCTACAGTTTAGATCCTGTAAACCCGAGTTCGTAAATCGAGGAGTCGAAAAATAATTAAAGTGTTTAGAATAGTCCGTAATAATATTTGATTTATTAAAAATATCAGATCGGTTCATTTTCGACTTATTTCGAACCCGTTTGGATACTGCTTTGGAAGCGTGTCCCGGGGCTCGGAAAATTAAAAATATATCTTTAATATTTTTAGACTCGTATTTTTATTAGGATTTCAAAAATATCAAGTTTAGAATTTTTCGGATTTTAAAAATATCAGTTATAGCTCATATAAGCTTATTTTACTCTTACCGGTAACTAAATTGTTAAATTTCTAAAAATAATTTAATTGATTATTTTATTTAAATCATAAAAATTCTGCCACTTAAATAAAAATATTTTTCTTAATTTATTTATATATTTCTTATTCAAAAAGCCACTTTATCTCAAGTACACATACATTATCATTACTACACATTATTATGTCTTCTTTTGCTTTTTCTTACACTTCCATTTCCCAAAATTGCAGCTGCCCATTCCCCATAAAATTAGCCACTTTTCATTATTTTTAATTATTTATTTGATATTTTAAAGTCTATTTTAAGTTAGAAATGGATGCAACTTGTTACACTTTCAAAAATACAAATTGGAATCAAACCACACACACTCCCCCACACTCACAAATCACGCCAGCCCCCTCCCTTGCACAGCTGCTGTTTTATTTTTTTTTTTAAATTATTTAACACACTTTAAACTCTATGTAAACATCTCATTCCTTCCCTCTTTCATATTTGTAAACCCTATATTTTTCCTCTCTCTTTTTCCCTCTTTTTCCTCTTCTTCCTTGCCTTGTCTTCTTGAAAACAAGCTGTCCCCATTTTTCTTTCTTGCTTCCACATATTTCTTGCAATTATTTGAGGTAATCTTTCCCTTTTTGCTCTTATAAGATGTTCTAGGATGATACCATGGATGTTTCATGCATCAAAGGACATTCCACAAGCTTAAAAGGCTATGGATGATGATGCCAAGAAGTGAAACACTCCTCTAGATGGTGATCTCTTTTGTTCTTAGTATTTTTGTTATATGGAAGGCTTGTTTATCTTCTTGTTTTTGTGATAGCTTGTAGATCTAGAGTTTTATCAAGCTTTAATTATGTTTATGTGTAGATCTAGAAGTTTAAGGCCTACTACTAAGTTTTTCTTATGCTTTCATGGTTATATATTGAGTAGATCTTAGATTCAAGTTGGAATGAAAAAGAAAAATTCGTAACTTGTCAATGCCCTATTTTAAAAACCCTCTTTCAAGTCTTAAAATGGAAGTTTTTGTTAAGAAAATGAAGATTTGATGGATGTATATCATCAAGGCTTCATCTTACAAGAATCAAAGTTGATTTTCAAAAACAAAAATTTCATTTTCGGATCAAGACAAAGACCCAAAATAAAAACATGTTTTCCAACTCAAAATGAGGATTTTATTCAAGAAATGAAGGGTTCTTAGGATATAATATGTAATGGGTTGTTTTTCATGAGTTTTGATGAATTTTCTCAAGAGATATGTCCAAAATAAATTTATGAAAATTCGGATCAAGACCAAGACCTATTTTTGGAACCCATCATTAACTTTAAAATGAAGATTTAGACAAAAATATAAGGGCTCTTGTATAGATATCTTAAGGAATGAATTTTCATAAGTTTAATGAGTTTTCCTAAAAGGTATAGCTTAAATCAAGTGTTTTGTAAAAGACAAAATTTAGTTCTTGTATTCATTGTAAACTTCAAAGAGAAATTCGTAATTATGGGAGACCAATTTTAAAACCTTCTTTTTGATCTCAAAACAAGTATTTATATTGAAAATGGAATGCTTGCTAATATATAATATAGGAAAATTATTTTCATTGAACTAAGTAAGTTTTAGTAAAGGAATTACTCAAAACAAAACAATGAGTTTCAACTTGTAAATTTCGGTTTTATGAAAATGGATTCTTAGAAGTTTCATTTGAACTTTATGTTTGGTATTAGATAAGTGTGTAATCTCTTAATTTTGTTTTGAGGATCCTTGCAAGTTTAGATTAAAATAAGTTGGTCTAAGTAGTTAAATAGAGTAGATATAGCAAATTTTTCACAAAGGCTCAAATCTGGAATTTTCGCAACCCTACTGTACAGTACGTTTCCGACCCTTAAATGACCTTAAATGTTTGAATTAACTTTAGAAATAGATAGCTCTTTCGAAGTAGGTATAAATCGGTATATTATAAGCTAAATTCCGAGTTAAAATGAGTTAGATATGATCTTTTTAAGTTAAGGATTCAACCTAGACGGAAATTGATGAACTTAGTAAAAAAATTGTTAAGTTTAATAGAACTTAGGTGAATTGGAGGACGGGTTACCACTTCCCGAGGACTATTACGACTAGTGGATTTTCACTACATGGACAAGTGAGTTCATTTCTCAATTAATTATGCTCTTGGATGTGCTTGTAGTAGTAGTGGCATTAGACTTAGGAAAAGATAAAATTGTGTTTGAATGGTGATCTAAACTTGCATGAATGAACGATAAGTATATCGAGGCAAGCTTTGTTGTAATAATCTTGTGTGAGCTACTATAGATTTGGAATGTCTGAAAATTGTATGGTCACTTTTAAATTATCTAAAATGTCATGATTATATGAATAAACTGTACATGCATATCACGTAGTGAGTCTTATATCATTGTCGAGTATATCTTTGGTGGGACAAAGGTGTACTCAGGAGGCAGCGGGTCTTTAATGAAAGGGGACTAGGGTCGCATGACTTATGGACCACCCCATTCGAATAATGAAACTATGGTTGCATGACTTATGAACCAACATTAAAAATTGTGGTTGCATGTCTTATGGACCACCCCACTTAAGATTGGGACAATGGTTGCATGTCTTATGGACCAAATTGGAATTGTAGTTGCATGACTTATGAACTACCCCAAACCCCGAATGGAGGGCGTAAATTCATTCACTTATGACTACCGGAAAGTCATATGCTTGTTTGCTCATATGCTTGTGCATTCATATGGTTGCTTAATTATAACTTGCTTGTATAGATATTTTAGCTTGGTCGGGCATGTTACTTGAAGAAAATGAATCTCACTAAGCATTAGCTTATACCCCAACAGTTTTTGTTGCAGTGTTCCTATTTTTGGATGTTCCGAGAGGACTTTTGTGCAGGTTTATCACATGGAATTAAAGAGCTTTTGAGGAAGTCGGAGACCTAGTGTAGGCGTGGACTTCTAGGAAAATCTCTTTAATGTGAATTCATATTGTGTAATTGGAGCTAAACGATGTAGACTCCTATTATTTTGCGGGGGTATGCCCCCTTGGCTTTTGTAAAGTTTAACTGTTCATCTTGTTGTGATTTATATTCTTAATGCTATGTATGCTTTCTTAAGACTACTCGAATCAAAGTGCGATCCTAATAGTTGTGAAAGTACACCTTACACTCGATATGTAAACTCATGGGATGACTAAGGTGGTCATACTTAAGTTTAAGTATCGCGTGTGGTGGACTGTCGCGTTTAGGGTACCCTTTGGGGCGTGACAAATTCGGTCCCCACTTTGCATTCTTGAGATAACATGTTCATTTAAACAACTATTGGGGCATAAGCTACACTAGCTTAGTGAGAATTCCCTTCGTTCCGTACCATAACAAGCAAGCATTAATCAATCATATACTATGCATGAACAAACACGTGAGCAGGCAATTATGTATGAGTATCCAGAACCCACACACAGAACGGATTTACTCCCTTCGTATCTTGGGTTAGGGATGGTATTGAAGTCTACACGACTGCTACTAGTCCCCAAGCCCTCGGTTCATAGCATTCGCCTCGGCTAAGCTCACACATGGAATGCATCCCCGATGCGCCTTAGTTTCCTATGAATGAGCTCTGATCCCGGGTCTCATTATCCAAACGAGTCCTCGGACCATACCGATCGACCTGCGTAGGAGTAGCATGCTACCAAATGCAATATGTCCGATGCGATGCATGATCAATTTACTTTTTGCTTAGGTCAAAATATTTATACATTCTTTAGAGTGACCAGCCAATATCATACACATAACATAAATAATATGAACAGTGCAGTTATCCAATCAAATCGTGGTTTCGATATACTTTAGTATTCTTTGACATACATTCATCACAGCCTTATCATATATCCCATCCCCATTCATATCGATTTTTATCTTGTTCTTATAATCTAATGCAACTAACTACAAGCACAATCAAGGTAACAAAACAAGGAGAAAACTCACTCAGCCATTGGATCACTGGTCTTCTAGTAATAGTAATTCAGTGGCAGGGAATCGTCGATCTCGGGATCTCCTAAAAAGGAAGAAATACTCTAATAAGTATTTCATCACTTAACTAATCCAAACTATCTCATTCAAACTATCAAATTCGCAATTCGCGTCCTAAGCGGAAATTCCAACTTAAAACGGCTATAACTTGGTCGTTTTAACTTGGAAATTCGCAAATTATATATCGATTTCTATCTACTTCGAAAGATCTATCTATTTCTAATATTATTTTCATGTTCTGAAAACTTTGAAGCTTCGAAAAGGTCGGATCAGATTAGGGCAGCAACAATTTCGATTTCCGAAAATAGCTTTGTAAATGTTTGTAATGTTCCTACCATATAAATTAGCTATACATGCAATATGAGTGATTTCCTAACGTGAATGGCATGAATATAGTTTCATGTATGCATGATCTTGATGATTTTTGGTAAAAGAAATTTGGAACTCCTTATTTTGCAAGACTTCAACTATAACTACTTTTTGAAAAATCTAGTTTTCTAACTTTGATTATTTCTATTTGTTTTGGATTTATTACTTAAGAAAATATAATTATTTTGTTAAAATTGAGTCTTCAATATATATATTACTTATGACCTTCATTTCTACATAAAAATTTCCATTTTACACTTGTAAATATGTTTTCCAATATGATTTACTCAAAAATCCGAATTTGGTAAAAATTGGTTTTTGAGTGATTCCTTTGGGAAAACTTGCTTAAAGCATTCAAATTTAAGGCTTTACTATATCAATTACCTAAGGACTTCATTTAACACATAAAACTTGCAATTTGAGCTCAAATACTAAGTGATTACATATGCATCATCTTAAATTACGAATTTGACAATTTGATCACTAACCCAAATTTTTCCATTTTAATTCCATTACTTGTTTTACACATTACTCATGCCTAAACTCATTTTAACTTGTAAAAATTATTCCTCAAAGATATCTATTACCTATACCCTTCATTTTTCACATAAAACATGAGTTTTGGAGTTGATAAATGGGTTTTAAAAATTGGTCTTGGTTGAGATCCGAATTTACAAAATTCATTTTTGGTTATATCTTTTGATAAAATCTATCTAAGCTCATGAAAATCCATTCCTTACATATCATATCTTATGAGCCTTTCATTTCTTAAATACAAACTTCATTTTTGAGTTGGAAAACATGTTTTTAAAATAGGCCTTGGCCAAAATCCGAAAATGGAATTTTTATTTTGAAAATAAACCTTGAAAATCACATTAGATTCTTGTAAAAAGAAGTCTTGATGATATTCATATATTAAGCCTTCATTTTCTTAAGAAAAAATTACATTTTGACACTTGGAAAGTGGTTTTTAAATATTGGTCTTGCCAAAATACGAATTTTACTTTTGTTCAAGTTCAAATCTAAGATCTACACATAATATGAACATATACCTAGATGAAACCCATGAAAACAAACTTTAAACTCATAATCTAAACTTTGCTCATCAAATTTATCATTTATGTTATCTATACCCTAAGCCCTTCATTTTAAATGAAAAATACACATTTGAAGTTGAAAAACCACTTTTCTAAATATGGTTCCATTTTCATCCGAATTTGCAAGATTGATTTTTGTTGAAAATAAAATAGATCTTGAGTTTTTACAACTTTCCTCATCATCATGCTATCACAAGTTGCTCATGAACATAAAACAAAGATCTAATGCATTTATGAACTCAAAACACTAGATCTAGTCTTTTAAACTAGTTTTAAATGCATGAATCACTAAGATGGACATGTGGATGATAAATCTATGCATAAATCATAAGAAATAACAAATATAACAACTTAAATAACAAGATCCATGGCATAAACGAAAATCAAAGCTACAAAAATTTAGATCTACAAAATATATTAACTTTAAACAAGAAAATAATTGAAATACAAGATAATAAAAGTAGAGAAAAGGAGTGTTTCATTATTGGCATCATCATCCTAAGCTTTTAAGCTTATGGAAGGTCATTTGATGCATGAAACCTTCATTACACTTTACCTATATCACCTATGGAGGCTTTGAGATGAAGATTTGCTTAGAAATCTTCAAGAAATATGGATGGAAGCTAATGGAAGATGTGGGGGCAGCTTGGCTCTTGAAGAAACAAGAACAAGAAGAAGAAGAAAAGAGAGGAAATAGAGAGAGAAAAGGTTAAAGAATGAAAGAGGGAAAGTGAATAAATGAAGGAGTGAGAGAAAATGAGTGTTTTAATTAATGAAAGAAGAGAAAAAAAAATAAAACAAGGCAGCTGAAAATGCCCCATGCTGCACGTGAAAGCCAAGGAGGAGAGAGAGTGAATTTTGTTGAAATTTGAATCAAATTTGAATTGTATAATTAATGTGTAATTTAACTTTTTGAAAAAGGATTGAAATATAATTAATTTTAGTTAAAATAGGAGTAAATTAAGGACAATGGAAGCCATGAATGAGTCAAAAATCTGCCATGAATTGTGGGATAATGTGTAGAAAGATTGAAGTGAAAAGGAAGTGATATGTGTAAGGTGTACTTGAAGGTATGCGTTGTAAAAGTACTTCTTAATAAAATAAATTAAAATAAAATAAAATTAGAAAATTTATTCCAAATATTTGTAGCAGATTTTTCATAATTAAAATTAAATAATTATTTGAATTATTTTAGTATTTAAAAAATATGTTACCGGTACGATCAAATACCTAATATGGGCTATAAATAATATTTAATAACCCGAAAAATTCTAAAAATTATTTTATGAAAATAAAATATTTTTAAAAATATTTTCCAATTATTAGATTAATTTATTTTATTTTTTAGATCGGGTCTTAAACAGAATATGATCCCGTAAAGACCCGAAACGAGCTAAATTTTATAAAAACAAAATTTTCTATAACATAAAATATTTATCTAAAAACATAAGGCTTTATAAGAATAATAAAATTTTGTAATGAAATAAAAATGAATAGTGCAAAAGACTAATCAATTACCGGTAATAATGGAAATACGATAAAAAGGTTATAACTGTAACTTTTATAACCCGAAAAATTATAATACTGATATATTTAGAAATCTTATGAAATTACGAGTCTAACGGTACTATTGGTATATTTTTGATATCTCGAGCCTTAGGACACGCTTTTCGAAGTCTGTATCCGAACGGGTTCGAAATAGGTCAAAAATTTACCAATCTGATATCTTTAAACAAACTTATATTACTATGAGCTATTCTATATGTTTAAACTACACCTCGGCCTCTAGGGTTAGGGGCGCTAGTGTCACGCCCCGAAGGGTATCCTAAACGTGGCAGTCCGCCGTACACAATATTAAAGCCTAAGAATGACCACCTCAGTCACGCTAAGGCTTCCATACTATGTACAAGGCGTCTAACACATGGAGGAGACACATCGGAGTAATACATTTTACGTTGATATAGCTTGAGTAACAATGTAAAGGAAATACAATTTACTATACTTCAGATACAAATCGCTATACTTCATATACGAATCACTATACTTCAAATACAAATCATTACACTTCAATTACATTCATCAAAAGATTCCACTTCATAAAACTATTACAAGGCAAATCATAAAACTGGCTGATAACTTCAATCATTCTTATTCCTTGCCGGAATCCCAAAGTCATTCCCGGCTCCAACCAATTCGGTCCCCACCTTGCATTCTTGAGATAACCTGTTCATTTACACCACTATTGGGGTATAAGCTACACTAGCTTAGTGAGAATTCCCTCAATTCCGTACCATAACAAGCAATGTTATAATCAACCATATGCTATGCATGAACAAACACATGAGCAAGCAATTATGCATGGGTATCCGGAACCCACACACAGAACGGATTTACGCCCTCCGTATCTTGGGTTAGGGATGGTATTGAAGTCTACACGACCGCTGCTAGTCCCCAAGCCCTCGGCTCATAGCACTCGCCTCGGCTAGGCTCACACATGGAATGCATCCCCGATGCGCCTTAGTTTCCTATGAATGAGCTCTGATCCCGGGTCTCATTATCCAAACGAGTCCTCGGACCATACCGATCGACCTGCGTAGGAGTAGCACGCTACCAAATGCAATATGTCCGATGCGATGCATGACCAATTTAATTTTTGCTTAGGTCAAAATATTTATACGTTCTTTAGAGTGACCAGCCAATATCATACACATAACAGAAATAATATGAACAGTGCAGTTATCCAATCAAATCGTGGTTTCGATATGCTTTAGTATTCTTTGGCATACATTCATCACAGCCTCATCATATATCCCATCCCCGTTCATATCGGTTTTTATCTTGTTCCTATAATTCTAATGCAACTAACTACAAGCACAATCAAGGTAACAAAACAAGGAGAAAACTCACTCGGTCATTGGATCACCGGTCTTCTAGTAATAATAATCCGGTGGTAGGGAATCGTCGAATTCGGGATCACCTAAAAAGGAAGAAATACTCTAATAAGTATTTCAACTCAAACTAATCCAAACGATTTTATACGAACTATCAAATTCGTAATTCGCGTCCTACGCGGAATTCTAACTTAAAACGGCCATAACTTGGTCATTTTAACTCGGAATCTCGCAAATTATATATCGATTTCTATCTACTTCGAAAGATCTATCTATTCCTAATATTATATTTAAGTTTTGAAAACTTTGAAGCTTTGAAAAGTTCGGATCAGATTAGGGCAGCAACAATTTCCAAGTCCGAAAAATAGTTTTGTAAATGTTTGTAATGTTCCTACTATATAGATTAGCTATACATGTAATATGAATGATTCCCTAACATGAATGACATGAGACGAGCTTAATGTATGCATGATCTTGATGATTCTTGCTAAAAGAAAATTTTATAACTCCTTATATTACAAGACTTCAAGGATAACCACTTTTACGAATACTAGTTTCCTAGCTTTGATTATTTCCATTTGTTTTGGATCTATTACTTAAGAAAATATAATTATTTTTGTTAAAATTGAGTCTTCATTATATATATTACTTATGACCTTCATTTCTACATAAAAATTTCTATTTTACACTTTGTAAATATGTTTTCCAATATGATTTACTCAAAAATCCGAATTTTGGAAAATTTCATTTCTTGCATATTTCTTATGAGAAAACTTGTTTAATGCATCAAAATTTGAAGCTTTACTATATCTATTGTCTAAGGACTTCATTTAACACATAAAACTTGCAATTTGAGTTCAAATACTAAGTGATTACATATGCATCATCTCAAATTACGAATTTGACAATTTGATCACTAACTCAAAATTTTCCATTTTAATTCCATTACTTGTTTTACACATTACTCATGCCTAAACTCATTTTAACTTGTAAAAATCATTGCTTAATGATATCTATTACCTATATACTTCATTTTTCGCATAAAACATGAGTTTTGGAGTTGATAAATGGGTTTTCAAAATTGGTCTTGGTTGGGATCCGAATTTAGAAAATTTATTTGTGGTCATATCTTTTGATAAAATCTATCTAAGCTTATGAAAATCCATTCCTTACCTATCATATATTATGAGCCTTTCATTTCTTGAATAAAAACTTCATTTTTGAGTTGGAAAACATGTTTTTAAAATAGGCCTTGGCCAAAATCCGAAAATATAATTTTTATTGAAATAACTTTGAAAATCACTTTTGATTCTTGTAGAAAGAAGTCTTGATGATATACATATATTAAGCCTTCATTTTCTTAAGTAAAAATTACATTTTAACACTTGGAAAGTGGTTTTTAAATGGGGGTCTTGCCAAAATACGAATTTCACAATTTTGTTTGAGTTCAAAACTAGGATCTATACTTAACATGAACATAAACATAAAACAAATGCATGGTAATAAGTTATAAACATCATAGATCTAAACTTTACTTATCAAAATCTTTCATTTATGGTATCTATACCCTAAGCCCTTCATTTTAAATGAAAAATACACATTTTGAAGTTGAAAAACAACTTTTCTAAATATGACTCCATTTTCATCCGAATTTTCAAAAATTATTTTTGTTGAAAATACAATAGATCTTGAGTTTCCTAAAGCTTTCTTACTATCATCATGCTTTTACAAGCCATCCATGAACATAAAACAAAGTCTAATGCATTTTATGAACTTAAAACTCTAGATCTAGTTTTCTAAACTAGTTATAAGTGCATGAACACATGTGGATGATGGATCTATGCATAAATCATAAGAAATAACAAATATAACAACTTAAATAACAAGATCTATGGCATAAACGAAAATCAAAGCTACAAAAATTTAGATCTACAAAATATAACAACTTTAAACAAGAAAATACCTATAATACAAGATAATAAAAGTGGAGAAGAGAGTGTTTCATTTTTGGCATCATCATCCTAAGCTTTTAAGCTTATGGAAGGTCATTTGATGCATGAAACTTCCATTACACTTTACCTATATCACCTATGGAGCTTTGGGAAGAAGATTGGCTTAGAAATCTTTAAAAATGAAGTGTGGAAGCCATGAAAGAAGAAGGGGGCAGCTTGTTTTTCATGGAGGAACAAGAGGAAATGAAGAAGAAAGAGAGGAAAAATGAGAGAGAAAGACTAAAGAATGAAAAAGGAAGGAATGAGTAAATGAAGGAGAGAGAGAAATTAAGTGTATTAAATGAATGAATGAAGAAAAAAAATAAAACAAGGCAGATTTTGGGGAGGGAGGACAGCTTCCACGTGAATTAGAGAGAGAGGAGAGAGAGTGTTGTTTGAAATTTGACTCAAAATTGAATTGTATAATTAATGTGTAATGTAACTTTCTTAAGAAGGAGTAGAAAATAATTAAATTGGTCAAAATGGAGTAAATGAAGGACAATGGCAGCCATAAATAGGGTCAAAAATCTGCCATGAATTGATATAATAAAGTGTAAAAAGATTGAAGTGAAAAAGAAGTGATGTGTGAAAGGTGTACTTGAAAGTATGGGTTGTAAGAGTACTTTTTTAATAAAATAAAATAAAATTAGAAAAATTATTCCAAATAATTGTAGCAGATTTTTCATAATTAAAATTAAATAATTATTTGAATTATTTTAGTATTTTAACAAATATGTTACCGGTATGATCAAAATACGCGAATATGGGCTATAAATAATATTTTTATAACCCGAAAAATTCTAAAAAATTATTTTATGAAAATAAAAATATTTTTCAATTATTAAATTATTTTATTTTATATTTAGTATCGGGTCTTAAACAGAATCTGATCCCGTAAAGACCCGAAACGAACTAAATTTTAGAAAAACAAAATTTTCTATAACATATAAAATATTTATCTAAAAATATAAGACTTTATAGGAATAATAAAATTTTGTAATAAAATAAAAATGAATAGTGCAAAAGACTAATCAATTACCGGTAATAATGGAAATACGATTAAAAGGTTATAACTGTAACTTTTATAACCCGAAAAATTATATAACTGATATATTTAGAAATCTTATGAAATTACGAGTCTAACGGTACTATTGGTATATTTTTGATATCTCGAGCCCCGGGACACGCTTTTCGAAGTCTGTATCCGAACGGGTTCGAAATAGGTCAAAAATTTACCAATCTGATATTTTTAAACAAACTCATATTACTATGAGCTA
This sequence comes from Combretum micranthum, assembly GCA_024138025.1. NCBI lineage: Eukaryota > Viridiplantae > Streptophyta > Magnoliopsida > Myrtales > Combretaceae > Combretum > Combretum micranthum. Next base: position 58,499 of record JAMXBD010003383.1, on the reverse strand, counting down.
TTCTACATATTTAAACTACATCTCGGCCTCTAGGGTTAGGGCGCTAGATTGCCGGACTTACACTATTGTATTCCGGTTAGGGTTTCCGGTGATTTTCCGGTTTAGACCTTTGCCAATTTGGAAACTGATATTTATGTTTATACAACATATTTAATTTGAGAAATTTATTTTAAATTTTATTTTTGTAAGTATTTAATATCTCTTAATGTTTTCGAATTCTTGAATTGAGTTATATTTTCAAAAGTCAATCATTATTTACTTTTTAATAATTTGTTTTTGGGCTTTATATTACCCGATTTTATAAATCGGAGTCACGTATGGAATTTGTCGTACGTAGTGGTTTTGGAATTGTAGTATGTTGAGTTCTTACTTTGTTTTTGAGAATTCTTATTTTTCCCAAGATTCGGAAATTTTTCGAATTCGTTCGTGATTTAAGACTGGTTGAAATTCGGTTTTAATTTGAAATGATTTTTAGGGTTTATTTTCGAAGTTCATCTTGAAATTATTTATTGAAAATTTACGGAGCTTACAGCTAGATTACCGGACTCACACTATTGCATTCCGGTTACGGTTTCCAGGTGATTTTTCGGTTTATGTCTTTGCCACTTTAGAAACTGATATTTCATGTTTATACAACGTATTTACTTTAAGAAATTTTTTTTTACATTTCATTTTTGTAAGTATTTAATATCTCTTAATGTTTTCGGAATTCTTGAATTAAGTTATATTTTTGAAAGTCAATCGTTATTTGCTTTTTAATAATTTGTTTTTGGGTTTTATATTACCCGTTTTTATAAGTTGAGTTAAATATGGAATTTTTCGTACATAGTGGTTTTGGAATTATAGTATGTTGAGTTCTTACTTTGTTTTTGAGAATTCTTATTTTTTCCCAAGATTCGAAATTTTTTGAATTTATTCATGATTTAAGACTAGTTGAAATTTGGAGGAGTGATTTTTAGGGTTTATTTTCAAGTTCATCTTGAAATTATTTATTGAAATTTTCCGGGCTTACATCAACTCCTGAAACTTTGTTTTCGCTTCTCATTCCAGATGAACTTCTCATTTTTCTAGGTCAACTGAGTTAGCGGCTTCGCTATTTTCAAGAAATCTTGTACGAACTTTCTATAGTAGCCAGCTAATCCAAGGAAACTTCTAATCTCGGTTAGCATCCTTGGTTGTTTCCATTCCATTACAGCCTTAATCTTTTCTAGGTCTATTGATATTATACTCCCTGAGATAACATGTCCTAGAAAGGATATTTGGTCCAACCAAAAGTCACACTTGGATAGTTTGGCATATAACTTATGTTCCCTTAACGTCTGTAACGCCATTCTCAGATGTTCTTTATGTTGCTCTTGTGTCTTGGAATAGACCAAATATCATCAGTGAAGATAATCACGCACTTATCTAAGAGCGGCTTGTACACTTGATTCATCAAGTCCATGAAAGCAACTGATGCATTAGTCAATCCAAAGGGCAGAACCATGAACTCATAGTGTCCATAACGAGTTATGAAAGCAGTTTTTGACACATCTTCTGGTTTAATCCTTAGTTGGAGGTATCCCGATCACAAATCAATACGTGAGAACACACTTGCTCCTTGTAGTTAGTCAAAGAGATCGTCAATTCTTGGCAATGGACACCTATTCTTTATAGTGACCTTATTGATTCCCGGTAATCAATACATAGCCTCATCGATCCATCCTTCTTCTTTACGAATAATATCGGAGCTCCCCAAGGCGAGACACTTGGTCTAATGAATCCTTAGTCAAGCAATTCTTGTAATTGTTTTTTAAGTTCCTTGAGCTCAATAGGTGCATTCGATACGGTGCCTGGATATGGGTTCGTCTTTAGCATCAATTCGATCTCGAAATCACTTTTTCGTTTTGGAGGTAACTCAGGCAATTTCTTATGGAAAAACATCGGAGACTCATTGATGATGGGATGTCGTCAATGTTAGGCCTTTCCTTCTCCTCTTCTGTACTTCCTACATGGCTTTCAACTCCTTCCTCAACTTCTTCAATTAATTCGAATGAACTTAACTCTAATCTTTTAGAAGCTATGGATTCTCCCAAAAACATAGCTTTCTTCCCATCTTCTCATGAATTCTACTTTCTTACTTCTGCAATCTATCTTTGCTTCTACCATGGACAACCAACTCATTCCAAGAATCACTTCGTACTTGTTGATTTCTACTACTATAAGATTGGTGGTTGCTTTATGGCCTTGTATCATCATGGGCAATTCCTTATTACTTATCTAGTAGTCACCACGTTACCCATAGGGGTTTTTATACGAAAACTTGTTGTAGTTGAGGTGATGGGTAAACCGGCTTTTAAGGCTAGACTAGCGGTGATAAAGGAATGTGTTGCACCGGTGTCGAAGAGGGTATAAACAGTTAGGTCCTTTATTGTATGGTTCCTACATTCAAGACGCATGTGTTACTATCTTTATCATCTTTAGGGTTTCCTAAGCATCTATCATTTCACAACACATATCATATCTTATCACTTATACTCAACAGATATCAATTTAAGTAGATGTTTATGGATTAGGCTGACCTGCAACTAAGCTATAATCAACTCCTCTCCATTGTCCAGGGCAGCCAGTTCCACTCCTTCTTCAACAGCATCTTTACAAGGTTGTAGATTCTTAACCACGTGCATAGATGATGTCGAGCGACTACCACTTCAATTCCCACTCTTGTCGGAGCAATTCCTCTTGAAGGTCCAATAGGTCGGTTTCGTTGTAGAATTCCTCTAAGGACATTCATTGGCAAAATGTATAGTTTGTTTACACACAAAACAAGTCGTAGAAGCTTTCTTTGGGCAATCTAGAATCTTATGGCTTGGGTGCGCCACAAAAATAATATTTGTTCTGGAGAAAGGGGCCTCTCTTCGGGTAGTGCGCTCCTTTGCACTTCCAACAAGTTACTAGCTGCCTTAGAAACATCCTTTTGTCCACTGAAATTTCACTTAAAGTGGATAATAAGTTTAAGCCTCTTAGAAGGGAAATAGGATCTTGTTCCCGATTGAAATTTCCTTCTAAATACATGAACTTTCCTCTCAGAAGTCTAGCTTTCCTTTTCTTGGCTCTTTCAATAATTCTTGCTCTTTCAACTAGGTCCTAAAGATGCGAATGTCAAATTCTTCTAGCCGCATCCTCAAATCCTCATCTAACCCATTCAGGAACACTTGATATTTTAACTCTTCACTATACTTACAGAATTAGGATACTGTAGGAGTCGGCTGAACTCCGTCTCATATTGTTCTATGGATCTTCCCTTTTGAGACATGTGCAAGAAATCCGCATTATACCTCACTCTTAAACTTCCCGGGAAATAGTTTCCAAAACTCATTTCAAAACATATCCCAGGTGATGGGTATCAGCAAGTCTCTACTCTTGGACTCTTACTAGATTCGAGCATTAAAACTCAACATATAGGTACCATAGCTTATTCATAGATGATGAGGAACTTCATAAGCAGCAAAAGATCATTCTATCTGCGTGAGCCAATCCTCAGCTTCATTTGGTTTCCCGAAAGCCCTGTGAAAGTAACGGTTACTTTTGATGAAATCTAGGAGTGAAGTTTTGTATGGTTAGGGTGGTGGCGAAGGCGACAAAGGTGCTGTATGTGATTGAGCATCAGGTGTTATTGGTCCGTGTACAAATGCTTGAGGTGCCTACTGGGGCGGTGCTTGAGCTGGTGCCGGTAGTGGCATATTCATCTATTGTTGTTGAACTAACAAATTAAGGAGCTGTGTTAATTGACTAAGCATGGCTTAGAGATTGCCTTACGGATATAGGGCCACAAGGGGCTTCTGGTTGGTTAACTTCCCAGATGGATCATTTGATGCTTGCCTTACTCTCGGACGTCCTCTTCTAGGTCGGTTGTTTTTAAATTTGTTTACGTAAATACTAGATTATTAAGTCTTTTGCATACTAAGTTACGAAAATTGCGGAAATTTTCAAAGAAATAAACATGTAAAGAAAAACATCATATAGAAAAAATTGAAGCAATTAAATCAAGAAAGAAAATATTTTCAAACCAAAATACTTCATTAAATTAAAAGCATTCAAGGGCATGAAACCCGTACATGGAAGAAAAAGCTTACAAAAGTAATTCAAAACACAACAACATTGAACACCTTTCCAAAGACATAAATTAAACTTCTAATCGATCATACATCCTAGGTTGATTTGGTTACAAAATTTTTGTTGGACACATGGGATTGCTCAGGTGGATCCTTCCTTCTTTTCTTCTCTGGTCATCCTTCATGGTGAAGGGGTCATGTCATGGTGGTTAGGGCTAGGAGTCATCCTTAGCCTTTTTGCTACAAATTGCCTTAGATAGCTTCGAACTGTCATCCTTTTTCCTTTATGGGAGGATCGATTCCTAGATGTACTTAGCTCTCCTTGATCAAACCCTATTCGCAGTACATGCTCCTCATCGGATACTTCCATTACTTCATCCTCAGTTAGGTCTCTTATTAGGGGAGTGTGAGATCGGCTTCTATTTGGAATGTTCCCATCTGGTGTTGGTTCAACAGACCATCCAAAATCATCACTAACTCCCTAGTGGTTAGAGACATCCTCATTCCATCCATGATTTGCTGGCAGCTCTTTACATTCCGTTCTTTGATTCATATCTTCTCCCCAATCGACTTGTTCATGCATTCCTCCTTCTGGTGATGGTGGTGGAGGTAGTTCATCAGGGTGTAGCCACAAATTTCGATAAACTTTGTACCAAAAGAAGTAAGACTCTCCATTTGCTCGTCCCTAATCGGTATGGTCTGATAGTTCGTCATGGGCATAGATATATAACAGGCCTATGGAATTCCAAGTTCGGAAATCGTGAAAAGCTGGACGTCTGTCGTTTCGAAAAATGAACGTAGCTTCTTGGGGCATAAAGGTGTGGTTGTAATGCCACATGAACCATCCCATTCCATAAATAACTTCCATGTCGGTCAATTGGTGCTTCTTATGGCATCATATCTTAAACCATCTATCATATGGTCCCATATATAGTCACGGAGTTGTCTCCTCCACATGTTATACATCTCCTGAGCGGACCTATGCCATCCAACTAGGGCAAACTCCTCACATAAGCTTCTTACTTTCAATCGGTAGTCTATAAGAGTCTTGTCACTCCTTAGGTTCAAACATTGGGCCTTAGCTCTAACTTCACCAAGAGTCAACTATCTAACTTTTTCTTTTCTAGATTCATTCCTATTACTTTATTTCTTTAAACTTGTTGCTTTGATACCAACTTAAACTGCCACGCCCCAAAGGGTACCCTAAACGTGGCAGCCCACCACATATAATATCAAGACTCAAGAATGACCACCTTAGTCACGCGAAAGTCTTAGAATTATATATAAGGCGTCTAGTATGGTAATAGAGACGCTTTTGGGATAATTGTGGATAATGGTTCGTAATAATATCCCGTGTTTTTAAACCCTAAATACCAAAATTAAGATAATTGTGGATAATGGTTCGTAATAATATAGGAAAGCTTAAAAATATCAGATTCATAATTTTCTAGTGTCTTTCGAATCCGAACGGGATCAGTTTTCAAAAACTGTACCGCGATGCACAGGATAGTGAAGATATTCGACAATACCATTAGACTCGTAAAAATATAAGATTTTCAAAAATATCAGTTTTAAAATTTTTCGGTAACTAAAAATATCAGATATAGGCCATTTACGCGTATTTTCTTTGCTAACGATGTTTTAATTGTTTAGTTTACTATTCATAGTACTGTTTCTACTATTCATTACTATTTCACTATCTCTACTTTTTTTACACTCTATTCTGATACACTACCATACCTACACCTTACAATTTACCTTCCCCATATAAATTTAATCACATCACACTTTACATATTACTTCTTTTTATTACAAAACAACAAATTTAATCAAATTTTCTCCCCTCTCTGCAAGGTTGTCGTCCACTCTCTCTCTCCTATCCCTCTCAATTCATTTTCTTTTTCAATTAATTTAATTACATCTAATTTCCACTCCAAAACTCCATAAATACCCCCTTCCTCCTTCATTCTTTCACACAACTCATTTCCTACTAAAACTCTATCAAAATTACTCCACAAACACTCTATCTCAAATGCTGTCCCAAGTTCTCTCTCCTCTCTATAAAGCAATTTCCCGCATATTATTACAACTCATTCTTTTCCTCTTCAACAAATACATAACCTTAGGTAAAATTTCTTACATAGACTCATCATGTTCGTATAACTTAGCATAAGCTTAGTATATGTTTCTTAGACTCATGAGAGCTAAAAAAGCAATAATATGTTTATGTTTTGTTTTTGTTCATATTCATGTCTTCCATTATGTTATTATTATGTTGTTGTTATTATTGTTATTATTATTTGTTCTAATCTAACTTCTATATAGTATTATGTATATTATGTATATATATTCTTTAGAGCATATAAGCTCACTTGTTATTTATATTTCTTGCTTGCAATTTATTTTTGTTTCATCCTATGGTTAAGACTAATCTTTCTAGTCTAAGACTTGTCCTTATCAAGTCAAAACAATTTTTTTTCTTTCTTTTCTTTCTTTTCCTTTTGGGACTAGTCTATTCTTAGTCCCGGGATACCTTGATGAAGCTAAGGTTCCCAATACTTGATATTATTATTATGCTTTTACGTAACTTATCTTATTATTAATAATATTACATTTCTCATAGTTACATATTCTCATTCATGCATGAACATATTGATATTGTCTCAACCATAATGAAAAGGAGTTTTCTTAAGTAATAAAAATAAGAACTCTCTTTTAAAAATAAATTTTTCACATAAGAAATGATTTTTCCATAAAACCTTAAAGTTTTATTTTAATAAATATTTTCTAAAAGTTAGATAAGTTTAGCTCAAAGTTTTAGTAATAATACTATATGGGATTTTATCAATGAATGCATAAAATAAGTTATCAAAAACTCTCTTTTCAAACCAATGAAATAAGAAAGTTTCTTTAAACTTAATTCTTTGTTTAACAAAAGTTTTCTTAAACTCATATGTAAAGCTTTCATTAACATACTAAGGTTTAGATAAGTTTTACAAAATTATCAAAGAATAACCTTTCTAAGGGTAAGCTTTATTTAGGAAATAAAAATAATAAATAACTTATAAGATCATTGATATTATTTATTTAAAGTGGATCTAACTTTAGAAAAACTTTAAAACACATAACCAAGAATTATTTAGAAAAACTATATTTTTCAAACACTAAGAATAAAGTTGTAGGGATCTTAATAAGACTTAAAATTACTTTTTGAAAATATATTATATTCTCAAAATTAAGAATGGAGTTAAAAGAAGGAAATACTCACTTATAATAATTTAAGAAATTTTCCTACAAAACTAAAAAGGAAAATTTCAAGTCTTAGCATTTTCTCACTTTTAAGACATATTGCTTTACAAAAATCATTATTAAGACAATACCACTAAATTCATGCATATAATTTGAGTCTATATGTATATATGTATATATATTCAAAGGATTTTTCATCCATACAAATATCTATATTTTTGTACAAGAACTCTTGAAAGGAGAAAAGTTTGAAACTTAAGTTTTGAAATATAGAATTTTGGCAACAATTCTGTACGTCACTATTCTAAAACCCATCTTTTGATAAAAATAAACTAAGAAATGAATAGCCTTTTTGAGTAGGTAGAAATCAATATATAATATGCGAAATTCTTAGTCAAAATGAGCAAGTTATGGCCATTTTAAGTTATTTATCTTAGTAAGACCATGTTATTATGGAAATTATCAAGGGAATGCCCCTTAGAAGTTGTAAGGCTTTATATTCAATGAAATATATGAAGTTGTTTTTTAATTTCTGCTGCCAATATCTTAAAATGCATTACTCCACCAGTCTCTCTTTAAGGTGAATGTACACCTTGTACTGATATAGAAGCTTTGAGTGACAGAGGTAGTCATTCTTAAATTTTAATATTGTGTACGGCGAGCTGCCACGTTTAGTACCTGTTGAGGCGTGACATATACGCCATAAAAAACATATAGTTATTACAGGCTCCTACTAGCCACCAATTTCGTATAAAGAGATTTCCAACTTAAAAATTATCATAACTTGGTCATTTAATTCGAAATGCGTATATAATATACCGTTTTCTACTTATTCAAAAAATCTATCCAATTCTAAAACTATTTTCATCGAACAAGTCATTTGACTCTAAAATAGCGGGATCAGATTCACCACAAATTTTTACAAAACTTACTTTCTTCTTTTTATAAAAACTTGAATCAAAGAGATAAATACTATAATAGTTTGTAAGACCTTTGTGTATAAATATATATATTCATTTACTCATGTTAAATGCATGAAATTAATGAAGTTATCTCAACCATGAATTTTGGTAAAAGTAAATTCTTCTAAAAACTTAGAGAAGTAAAACTTTTGAAAATTTCTTCTTAGCTAGAAACGTTCTCAAGTTATTTTGAATGAGTATTTTCTTTTCCTTAATTCCATTTCCTTATTTTTTTTTTTTTTAAATTTCAAAAGAATGATTTTCATTTTCTAAATTTCATATAGCTTAGTTTCTAATACTTTTGGAAGTAGTAATAATTCTATATTTGAAGAAATGATTTCTTAAGTTGTTCATTAATCTTATTTCTTAAGATCATTCTAAAGGAAAATTCTTGGTATTTGTCAAACTAGTCTATTTAAAAGTCAAAGTTTTGATGAAAAGTGAAGTTTAGTAAAACTTTTGTTTAATCAAGAATTCCTTTCCATTTTATGACTTTGTAAAATGTATGTATGTATTGAAAAAAAAATTCCTATGTTCTTAAAATTTATAATGAACTCCTTTAGATTTCTAGAAAAGATTTAAGATAAATTCCTAAGTTTTATGAAAAATTACTTCCTTCATAACAACATTTATTTTTAGAGAAGAACTTCTATTTTAATAAAACTTTTCCTTCTTTTTCTTGTTGAGACAAAATCAATATGTTCATGCATGATCATGACTATGAAATTATAAAATTATGAAAACATAAGAAAGACATAATAATTAATTAAATAAGTAAGTAAAGAAATATGTCAAGTATTGGGAACCTTAGCTTCATCAAGATATCCCGGGACTAAGAATGGACTAGTCCCAAAAGAAATAAGAAAAAAAGAAAGCAAATATTGTTTTGACTTGCTGAAGACAAGTGTAAGACTAGAGACTAGTCTTAAGACAACATGAAATAAATTAATAAATAAATAACTTGGAAGTAAATAAATAACAATGAGTTCATATGCTCTAAAGATTATATATAAGTACATAATTATATCTAGTTATATATATAAGAGATTAACATAAAATCAATAATAATATGAGCAAAGTAAAATAATAACATAGAAATATATGAAAACATATTAATGAATAAGAACAATACATAAACATGTGTAGCTTCCATAACATTAAGTTTAGGAAACTCACACCATGGTCATGTAAAGTTACGTGACATGGTAAGAGAAATTTAAAGAGAATTGTTACCTAAAGTGTTTTTAGAAGAAGAAGAAGGTTTTGTGGAGAGAACTTTAGAGAGTTTTGGGATAGTAATTGAAAGGGGAATTAGAGGGAGTTTTGGGAGTGAAATTTATGAGTAGAAGATGTGTGAATGAAGTAAAAAGGGAGGGGGGTATTTATAGGAAAATGGGAGTGATTTAATTAAAGAAAAAATTGAAAATAAATAAGAGGGAGAGAGATGAGATGCGTCGGCCATGTAGGGTGAAGGGGAAGAGAGATTTGATTTTATATAATTTTGTGTATTAAAAGTAATAATATATAAGATAGATATGATATGTCGTTTCCTTAGTTTCACTTCCACAAAAGGGTTTGGTAGTCTATCGTTGTTTTTGGATTTCTTCTTTCGTAATTTCTATTTCTCATGTATCTTAGTCGGTAATATTGGAATTTCGTTAATCTTATGCGTTTAATATTTTATGCAATATAGCATATATAAAATCAATAAGATTTGGTTTTAACGACTTTCAACCTTCACTTTACCTGACTCTTTTGAAGAGTTTCAATACTCAACCAACACGACAGACGACTGACGACTCGCCACTTGACTTGACTCAAATTTGGACTGATGATGGCTCAATATGACATGACACTATACATTCACTTAACGAAGGAAGGTTGTAAATTCGCTTTCCCATTTTTATGTGAGTATATATATGACATGCACGTATAAAATACGCAATGTTCATACTCATTCCATTCTTAAGGATATCATTGTTTTATTACGTGATCATCCTGACAATGTTGGGATCAAGATGAAAAATTTGGAATTTGTTTGTTGAGATTTTATCATCACCGGTTCCAGCCTTTAGGTGGTAATAGTTAAGCTTTTGATGTACTTTGTTTTCGGTGTGTTCAAGTTAGATGACAATTGATTTGCTTTCTTCTTTTGATATGTGCTAAATTTTTGTTGATCATTTAGTCATCCTGTATTAGGGGAGAAACGTGATTATTATATAATCTATGGTCATTACTAGCAAACTGTTCCTTTAGTTCTAGCGGCGTAAAAAGGAAATTTAATTTGATATCGAAACGCATCTGTGACTATCGTCCTCTTCTAAGACGGTAAATTCTATCTCTTTGTTGGCTTCCTCGTAAACCCATTTTCCTTGTAGGTTGTACATACGTACTTCTTGTGGGGGTATTGTCACGCCTCAGTGGGTACCTTAAACGTGACAGCCCGCCGTATGCATTATTAAAACTTAAGAATGACTACCTCAGTCACTCAAAAGCTTCCATATCGGTACAAGGCATACATTCACAACAAAGGGAGACCGGTGGAGTAATGCATTTTAAGACATTGGCAGCGGAACATACAAAATAACACTTAATATATTTCATTGAATTAAAAGTCTTACAGCTTCTAAGGGGCATTCCCCCGATAATTCTTAATAACATGGTTCTAAATATAACATAACTAAAGCTAGAAGATTTTAGAAGAAATCTACTCTATAACTTCAAAATAGATTCCTCCAAAAGCTTCTCAAAATAAGGATTCTACCCGGGAAATCAAGGTGGTCTCGGTGCAAAAGATAATCCTGCAATATCAAAAGTCTATAGGAGTATAAGCATGACTAGCTTAGTGAGATATTCCTTACGCAATAGTACTCATAACAACAATCAAACAAGTTTATTAATCAAGCATATGAATGCAACAACCATATGATCAAACATTACATACGACTATCCGGTTTCGTATGTTTGATGGATTTACCCCTCCATCGGTGGTTAGGGAATGCTTTGAACTGGGTCCCGAACAACCTCCTCAAGTTTGCGCGCGTCTTGGGGTTCCAACGAACCGTACTACTAGTCCCCGGGCCTTCCATGCCCAAAGCGATCGATCCGGCTCGGCTACACCTTGAGGCCGTATTCCCCGTACGTCCTAACCCTCAAGATGTAGCTAGGCAGCTTACCTTTCCGGTCCCACGCTGAGGAGTAGTAGCAAAACTTCGAAATGATATTCTAAGTGATATGCATGAGCAATTTATTATATGGGATTTCAATATGGCATTAAATCATTTAAAGCGATCAAACAATATTTGCACACATAACAATACATACATGGAAACATTTATATCAATCACAAATCGGGTTCCGATATACTTATCGTTCATTGATCGCACACAACTGAATCACATACATAATTCCCATAATATCCCACATGCATATCAATTTTATCTTTTCCTACATCTAGTGCTCTATTCTACAAGCACATGCGCGAATACATAAGCGTAAAGGAAACTCACTCGTCCATAGCGCTCTAGGAGTCGAAGTAATCCTCGGGGAAGACAAGATCGTGATCCTCGACACCTAAACAAAAGAAATACCCAACATGAGTATTTCATCCAAGATCTATTCAAGTTCTATACTTCTCTTAAAGAATTCGTAAAAATCGTATGGAATGGAAATTCCAACTTAAAATGGCCATAACTTGCTCATTTTAACTCGGAATTTCGCATATTATATACCGATTTCTACCTACTCGAAAAGATCTATCTATTTCTAAGGTTATTTTCATCAAAAGAAGTTATTTGGTCTCGAATAGTAGCGTACAGATTTGATACGAATTTTCCAAACTTTAAAACTAGAGTTTTCAAATTTACTTCACTCAAGGGCTTTTGTACAAAAATATAGATATATTATGATTGAAAAATCCCTTGAATATATGTATATACATATATGTATAATCTCATACTATATGAATTTGGTGTTGTCTCAACAATGGTTTTGTAAAACAATGTCTTGAAAGTGAGATAAGCTTAAGGCTTGAAAAGAATTTTATTTTTGAAAAATTCCTAAGTTATCATAAATGAGTATTTCCTCCTTTTAACTCCATTCCTAAAAAAGTTATTTTAATCTTTCAAGATTTCCATAAATTTATTTCTAGCGTTTTGGAAAACAAGTCTTTCTAAATACTTTATGGTTAGTTCCACTTTTAAAAGAAATCATCTTATAAGTTATTTTTGAAAAACTTATCTTAGACTTTAGTGTTGGTGGAAAACTTTGACAATTGAATCTAAGAAATCCTTTGTTTAAGTCTAAAGAAACTTTCTTATTTATTTGAAAAGAGAATTTATATTAACTTTACTTTATGTATTTCTTGGTAAAAACCATATATTGTTACTATCTTTAGAAGAATATTTGTTTAAGATAAATTTCAAACCTTTAAGGAAAATAACTTCTTATGTGACAAAATTTATATTTAAAAAGAGTTCTTATTCTTATTTTAAGAAAACTCATTTCTATTATGATTGAGACAATAACAACATATTCATGTATGAATGAGAGTTTTTGACTATGAAAAATATAAAAACAACATAAATGAAGTAAGAGCATAAAAGTAAAGTCAAGTATTGGGAACCTTAGCTTCATCAAGGTATCCCGGGACTAAGAATGGACTAGTCCTCAAAGAAAAGAAAAGCAAAGAAATAAAATTGTTTTGACTTGATATGGACAAGTCTAAGACTAGAAAGACTAGTCTTAATATTGCATAAAACAAGTAAATAAATAAATTGCAAGACTTGAAAATAAATAAATAACAAGTGAGCTTATATGCTCTAAATAAATATATATATACATAATATTATATAAGTTAGGTTAGAAACAATAATAATAACAATAACAACATAATACATAAAGAAAAAAGAACATGAACAAAAACAAAACATGAATAAATTGTTGCTTCTTTAACTCAATGAGTCTAAGAAACATACACTAAACTCATGTTAAGTTATATGAACATGATGAGAAATATGAGAAGTTTTACCTAAAGTTTATGTGTTGGTTGAAGAAGAAAAGAATGGGTTGTAGTATTATGTGGGAATGGATTTTCTAAGGAAAAGAGAGAACTTGAGAGAGATGTTGGGAGAGGAATTTTGTGGAGTGATTTTGGGAGAGTTTTAGTATGAATTTTTGTTGTGTGAAAGAATGGAAGAGGAAGGGGTATTTATAGATTTTTGGAGTGGAAATTAGATGTAATAAATAAATGGAAAAGAAAATAAATTGTGATGCATGGGGGGAAGAGAGGCACCGGTTTTGGGGGGGGGGGGGGGGGGGGGGGTGGGGGGGGGGTGTGGGGTTTGAGGAAATTGATTTTTTGTTTGTTTGTAATAAAAGAAGTAATGTGTAAAGTGTGATGTGATTAAAGTTGTATGGGGAAAGTAAATTGTAAGATATAGGTATGGTAGTGTGTAAGAATAGAGTGTAAGAAAAGTAGAGATAGGTGAATAGTAATGAATAGTAGAAAAGTAACTATGAATAGTAGACTAGACAATTAAAATACCGGTAGTAAAGAAAATACACGTAAAAGGCCTATATCTGTTATTTTTAGATACCGAAAAATTCTAAAACTGATATTTTTGAAAACCTATATTTTTACGAATCTATTGGTGTGTCGGAATATTTTTGCTATCCGGTGCTCTAGGGCACGTTTCGAAAATTGATCCCGATCGATCCGAAGGACACTAGAAAAATTCGAATATGATATTTTTAGGCTTCCCTATGTTATTACGAACCGTTTTCCATAATTATTTCAATTTCGCTTTCTAGGGTTTAAGAATACGGGAATGCCGGATCCAAATTCACTAGACTAAACATAAAACTAAGTTAATCTTAGGTTTCGTTTCAACTTCCGGTTCCTAGGGTTTGCTAATATCGAAAAATCTAGGGGCTTACAGGTATTACCAAGTATCTCCTTCCTTACTGTTATCCATATTGTTCTTCTTATACACTTCTTGGCCATATGTCCTGGTTCCTTACAGATCAGGCAAGTGGCAGAGGTTTTCTTTCTTTGGACATCTCAAGACTTTGTGATTCGGACTCCCGCAGTAGTAACACTTGTGTTGTAACTTAGGACACTGTCTTAGTTGATGTCCCTTTTTGCATTTCCAACGTTGGGTATCCGGTTTCTTTTTATCCTTCTTTCTACTCGGGCTGACCGCTGGTTTGAGCTCATTGACTTTGAGGCTTAGGCTAGGTTCACTTATAGATTCTTTCTCAATTATCATGACATTTCCTTCTGTCCTTCTCCTTTTCTTAGCACTATCCACAATTCGTGCTCTTTCTGCTAGTTCTTGAAAATCTTTGATGTCAAACTCTATCAACTTGATACGAAGGTCTTCTTCCAATCCTCCTAGGAACACTTGCCTCTTGAGTTTCTCGCTATTCTTATATGATTCAGGGGCATATTGCAATAGCCTGTTAAACTCTGTTTCATATTGTTCAAGACTACGGTATCTTTGAGTGATACTTAAGAAATCTGCACTATATTGGATTCTCAAGCTTCCAGGGAAAAAGTTCTCCAAGAATTCATGCCTAAATGTCTCCCATGTGATTGGTGGTAGCAGCTCTCTACTTTTGGATTCCCACCATATCCTTGCATTGAACCTCAGCATAAAAATACCATATGTAAGCTGAAGGTGTTGTGGTACTTCAAAAGCATTGAAAGATCGCTCTATTTGTGCTAACCAATCATCAGCTTCATCCGGTTTTCCAAAAGCTCCATCAAAATATCGATTGCACTTAATGAACTTTAGCAACATACTTTGATAAGGTTTTGGTAATGGCGGCTCAGCTGGTGCTGTTTCAATTGGTGGTGTTGGAACTTCGGGTGCTGCTTCTTATGCAGATACTGGTGTAGGCATAGCATGAGCCTGTTTGCGAAATTCCTTATGAGGTTAGCAAGCTATTCGATGTTAGCTTGGTCCATTCGCGGTTGGTTTGTTGAGGTCCTTCCGGGTTCTCAGGTTCTTCAGGGGTATTTCTAGGTTACGTTATGCACAAGTATGTCTCCTATTGTTCTACAGGTTTTATTAAGCTAGTGTGAGATTCTTGAGCTTTATTAAGTCTTAGACGTTTTTTGAGAAACAACCAAGATAATGCTAATAGAAATCGAGTATGGAAATGAGCAAATATATATATAGAAGAAATATTGAAAATTGACTGAAATCATAATAATGAAAAAGGAAATTCATATTATTAAAACAAATACATGGAAATAGAAGGAAGACTTCCTTTACAAAAGTTCAAAGAAAGGATGCAAAACATGGTTTAAAATTTCAAATCATTACATAGACAAAGTTTACATCATCGTTTTATTCTTTTACAAAAGCGTTACTCCTATCGTATATTAAGGCTTTTACAGGAGGTTTAGCGTCTGTTCCTACTCTTCTGATTGCTCCTCACAGGTAGGAACATTTCCTTGATTACTTGAGCCTTCATCATCCGAGCTTTTCCTTTCCTTTGTAGTGAGATTTTGTGGTCGGATTTCTAGATGAAGTTCCATATTCTTGGTGGGGTCGTCCCACAGACCTTGCGACTTTAGATCTTCATGTACGTAGAGGTATCAACACCTTGCATATGTAGCACGTTTCCTTAGCATTTGTAGGGTAATTCCTGTCCTACAGATGAGACGCTGCATACGTAGCATTTCTTATTGTTGTTGGGTAAATGTTGGCACTGTGTCTTCCCTTTGCATAACCAGAATAGATAGTGCCATCCTTCTTAGGACAATTAAGGATTTTGTGATCTTTGTTTCCACAAAGTAACACCTGTGCTGCAGTCGTAGGCAACTTTTGGGGAAATGTCCTCCTTCACACTTCCAGCATTGACCTTAGGGGTTACGAAATCCTTAATAGTTGGAGTTGTTTATGCTTTTTAGCCTGGGGTTCTGGATTGGCCATAAAGGAAGGCACTTGTGCTACTGGTGTTGCTCCGAGTTGGGGTCTTATAACCGAGCGGGTGCAGAGGTTATGGGTGCTTGTTGTATGTATGCTCTTATCGTCTCTTCTAGACGTCTCATGGTGGTCAAGAGTTCTTGAGTTAGATCTTGTGGTGGAGGTGCTCTTTGTTCTTGTTGTTCTTTGAGAGGGATGCTTGGTCGTGGCATAACTTCATTGGGTAGCTTTCTAGAACCAAACGAAGTGATCGTATTAGATATTCTTTTTATTTCAAATTTTTACGCACATGTTATTTTTTCTTAAGGAAAAGAGAAGCATTAAAGGGCTTTTACCATTCGATTAAAGGGTTGATGTAGGCATTATTTACCTAGGGGTTTTACCTAAAGAGATATTACATTCATCTTGTTCTTAATTGGTCTTAGCTAGGAGTTGAATAGGGTTACTATGCATCAAGGATTATTGAAATTGCTAAGGTAGGCTTACTTTATTCATTCCATATCTCAATTCTTTTGTCCCCTTCATGTTTTCTCCACATTGTTCTACAAAGTTCTTTCTATAAGTCATTTCTACCATTCTTAAACTTGGGTCAACATTCTAGGGTTAATCCTCTTCATGTGATACTTCCATTTCATATCTTTCTAAATATCCTCCAATTCTTGTATAAGTATTTCCTGCCTTCTTCTAATATTCCCTAAGATAGAGTTCTACCCTTAGATATAAGGATCTTAACATAAGATCAAATCCTATCAATCTATCCTTCTACTCTTCTTTTCCTAATTCCCAAAACCTTATGCTCTGATACCAACTTAAATTGTCACGCCCCGAGCGGTACTCTAAACTCGTGGCAGTCCGCCGTACACAATATTAAAGACTAGGAATGACTACCTCAGTCATGCAAAAGCTTCCATATTATGTACAAGGCATACATCACAACTAAGGGAACGCATCAGAGTAGCGCAATTTATATTGATAATAAATAAGTAGCAAGGCAAAGAGAATACTTAACATAAAACATAAACATATTACATTTCAATTCTTAAGGGCATATTCCTCTATTGTCTTCAAATAACTGTACATCACTAACCATATAAGTCATTACATATAAAGAACCTTACAAAATTACTTCATCTTAGGATTCCAGTCCTTCATAGAAGCTTAACATCCTTCCATGTTCTTCTTAATGTCATAATCCTCAATTTAAGCCACGGGTATACCTGTTTCAAAAAAATCTACAGGGGTATAAGCTACAACTAGCTTAGTGAGATATTCCTTATCATTCGCATCATATTCTCAAACAAGTTTATTTATATTTCACGCATATGCTATGCAAACAATCAATATGATTACGCAAATATCAATATAGTTATTCGGAAACCATATATAGAACGGATTTACCCCTCCGTATCAAAGGTTAGGGAATTGGTTGAAGGTCTTCGACCTTCTACTGCTAGTCCCCAGGTCCTCACCCACAGCGTTCGGTTGGCTCTGCTCCGAATCTAGAGTCGCTTTCCCCAAGCGATTTGGATTCTCCACGAAGGAATATGGCCCGTGGCACCGCTCGATCACAGCCAATCCAACTCTACGCGTAGGAGTAGCAGCCTTCCAAAATAGATGTGAATCAATGGATGTTGTGCGTGAGCATTTTATTTTTCTTAAGCCAAACCTTATTAAGGTTTATTAGGGGCGATCAATTAATTTAGCAAACAATAAACAGTCATACAA
Source organism: Combretum micranthum (assembly GCA_024138025.1). Classification (NCBI taxonomy): domain Eukaryota; kingdom Viridiplantae; phylum Streptophyta; class Magnoliopsida; order Myrtales; family Combretaceae; genus Combretum; species Combretum micranthum. The sequence continues at coordinate 40,532 of JAMXBD010003383.1, read as the reverse complement.
GTAAGTAAACAAAATTATTTAAACAAGCAGTTCGAAGTTGCGATATTCTTAATTCTCATTTCATACATAAACATAGAATCATATATACATAATCCTGAATTCCCAAAATATATATCCATTTCTATCTTTTCTTAGTATACTAATGCGACTACTTTACAAGCACAAGCAAGGTAACGAAATTAGGAGGAATAACTCACTCGTCCATTTCGTAATCTTCTTAGTCGTAGTAATCCTCGGATAGGGTAATCTTGTATCTTTCGTCACCTAGACAAAAGAAATACCTGAGATAAGTCTTTCATGAAATTTCTATTCTTGGAGATTCTAACTTTACTTAAAATTGCGGTAAAATCGTATAAGAGGAAATTCTAAACTTTAAATGGACATAACTTGCTCATTTTAACTCAGAATTCCGCATATAATATACTGTTTTCTACCTATTCGAAAAGATCTATCCATATCTAAACTTATCTTTGTCATAAAGGTTATTTGGGTTCTGAAAACGTTTGCAAATCTACTTTTTAACTCAACTTCATTCAAAATCCTTTAGTAAACATATATATATAAATATATATATACAATTGATAAATCCTTTGAGTATATAGATAAGCTCACTTTATATGCAAGATTTCTAATGGTAGTGTCTCAACAATTTATTTCATAAAACAGTTCATTTTGATTTATTAAAACTTTAGCTTTGACAATTTTGTTTCAAGTCTTTGAAGAAAACTTTATATCTTCATAGGTTGTTATAATTTGAGTATATTCTTATTTTATTTTCTTCATTCCTTTTTCCAAAACAAGTTAAATTTTAGTCTTGCATAAATTTTACTCCTAGTGATTAAAGATCAAATTTATCAAAAGTATATTAAGTTGACGAAAACCTTTTCATAATTTTGTATTTAGGATGGTTTTTAGAAAATGAGTCTTGTCTTCTTATATTCATTTCTAAATAAGCTTTGCTTTCTAAAACTTGTTCTTTCATTTCTTTGAAAAGAATCATCTTTATTGAAAAAAATCCATTATTGTTAATTTTACTTTATTTATATTCTTTTGAAAATGAGTTCCTTTTTAGGAATTTGGAAATCATTATTTTTCCTAAGTGGGTTTGTAATTTTATTAGTTGAATTCATCTTAACGTTGAAAACTAGTTTGTTTTCTTAGTTTTATTATGAAGTTTAAAAGAGTTTAAATTTAAGCTTTTTGTAAAAACTTTTAATATTAATAAATTATTTTACTAAAGCCTAGGTTAACATAATATACAAAGAAAATATTTATTTCTTATGTTTCCTTGGTAATCTATCTTTGTTATTTAAGAAAACGTTGAGAAAACTCTATTTTTGTTGTTGATAATAACTTCATGATTTTGTGATAATTCATATAATTGAAAATCTAGTTTTGAGTTCATTTAGTAAAGTAAAAACTATTTTTGGATTAGTTGAGACATTAACATTATGTAAATGCAAGTATCATGAGCATATAAAGTAATAAAAACATAAGAAAATAGTAGAAACAAATAATAAGCAAGAAATAAAATGTCAAGCATTGGGAACCTTAGCTTCATCAAGGTATCCCGGTCAAGTATTGGAGCCTTAGCTTTATTAAGGCATCCCGGGACTAAGAATAGACTAGTCCTGAAAGATTAAAGAAAATAAACAAAAGATTGTTTTGACTTGATATGGACAAGTCTAAGACTAGAAAGTGTCACGCCCCGAGGGGTACCCTAAACGTGGCAGTCCGCCGTACACAATACTAAAGCCTAGGAATGACTACCTTAGTCACGCGAAGGCTTCCATATTATGTACAAGGCGTACATCACAACCAAGGGACACATCGGAGTAGCGCAATTTATATTGATAATAAATAAGTAACAAGGCAAAGAGAATACTTATCATAAAAATACATATTGCATTTCAATTCTTAGAGGCATATCTTCTATTATCTTCAAATATATACGTCACTATCATATAGGTCATGTCATATAAAGACCTTACAACATTACTTCCTCTATGATCCATCTCCTTCGTAGAAGCTTAACCATCCATCCATGACTTCCTTAATGTCATGATCCTCAATTTAATCCACGAATATACCTGTTTCAACAAAATCTATAGGGGTATAAGCTACAACTAGCTTAGTGAGATATTCCTTTTCATTCGCACCATATTTTCAAACAAGTTTATTTATTTAATCACACAATGCTATGCATACAATGCAACAATCACATGATTACGCGAATATATATAGTCATCCGGAAACCATATATAGAACGGATTTACCCCTCCGTATCAAAGGTTAGGGAATCGGGGTTGAAGGTCCTCGACCTTCTACTGCTAGTCCCCAGGTCCTCACCCACAGCGTTCGGTTGGCTCGGCTCCGAACCTAGAGTCGCTTTCCCCGAGCGATTTGGATTCTCCAGGAAGGAACATGGCCCGTGGCACCGCACGATCACAGCCAATCCAACTCTACGCGTAGGAGTAGCAGCCTTCCGAAATAGATGTGACTCGATGGATGCTATGCGTGAACGTTTTATTGTTCTTAGGTCAAACCTTATTAAGGTTTATTAGGGGCGATCAATCAATTTAGCAACAATAAACAATCATACAAGTAAGTAAACAAAATTATTTAAACAAGCAGATCGAAGTTGCGATATTCTTAATTCTCAATTCACGCATAAACATAGAATCATATATATACATAATCCCGAAATCCCCAAATATATTCGTTTTTATCTTTTCTTAGTATACTAATGCTACTACTTACAAGCACAAGCAAGGTAACGAAATTAGAAGGAATAACTCACTCGTCCATTTCGCTATCTTCTTAGTCGTAGTAATCCTCGGGTAGGGTATTCTCGTATCCTTCGTCACCTAGACAAAAGAAATACCCGGGATAAGTCTTTCATGAATTTCTATTCTTGGAGATTCTAAACTTTACTTAAAATCACGGTAAAATCGTATAAGAAGAAATTCCAACTTAAAATGGCAATAACTTGCTCATTTTAGCTCGGAATTGCGCATATAATATATCGATTTTTACTATTCGACGAGGCTATCTATTTCTAAGGTTATATTCATCAAACGAGGTCGAAAAGATGGCAATCAGAGGGGTGCAGTAGGTCTGCACGAATTTCCCCATTTCGCAAAACAAGTTCCAAATCCAAATCACACTTATCCAAAACTTTGATAGATACTTATCATTAACCTAATAACCTTGAAAAAACCTTTAGATAATCATATAACTCATTCATCAAGTATGATTCATGACGATAATTAATTATTTTATTATGGCCTTGATCATAATTTAGAATTTGGGAAAACATGGTTTTAGTCTTATCTTTTGAAAAATAGCCTTTAGGTTTTTATATTAGTTTGGGATTTTTTACTCTTTATATCTATCTTATAGTTTTTCTTTGTCCAAGATTTTACTCCAAAAATCACTTCCGTTGTATTTAGCTATGGTTTGAAAGTAGGCTCTTGAGTTGGTTTTCTAAGTTGGAAAACTTGCTTTACTTCTTTCGAAAAAAGAGTTTGTAAATTTCTTGAATGATTTTTCTTGAGAAAAGTTTTTGTAAATTAACCTAGTCATTTATAAGTTTTTCGAAACAAAATCTTTATCTTCATATTGCTTAAATTTGAGATAAAACCTTTTGTTTCTACTATATTGAAAATGTGAATTTCATACTTTTAAATTCCTTTAACTTTCTTAAATACTTTTGTAAGATCTCCTTGGTTTTGTTTTTGAAAAACTTATTTTATCAAGTCATCTTTGAAATCCATTTATGAAATTTTTTTTTTTTGAAATGCCACGGTTTTATGTAAACTAGAAAATTGTTGCTTTTGTCTAAACTAGTTTCTTTAATTCTTAAACTCTTTTGGAAAAACAAATCCCTTAACAACTTTGATGACTAAAATCCTTTTCTTTAGTTTTTCAAAGAAATTCCTTTCTCTTTGTAGCCAACTATTTATTTTCAAAGTTGGTTTCATGAGTTTAGTTATTCATTGGTTATTGTAATATCTTAACCATGAATCATTTTAATTTATGATCATAAGTAAATAAAAAAAAGAGATATGAAAAAAAACATATAGTAATATACATATATATCAAGTATGGGAGATCTAAGCTCCCGGGACAAAGAATAAATTCCGTCCCCAAAATATAAATAAAACAAGAAAATAAAATATCAAGCATTGGGAACCTTAGCTTCATCAAGGAATCCCGGTTAAATATTAGAGCCTTAGCTTCATCAAGGCATCCCGGGACTAAGAATGGACTAGTCCCAAAAGGTTAAAGAAAATAAATAAAGATTGTTTTGACTTGATAGGACAAGTCTAAGACTACAAAGACTAGTCTTAAAATACTAAGAAAGCAAGTAAATAAATTGCATTCATAAAGAAAAAATAACAAGATCAAAATAAAAAACAAGTAAATAAATGAGAAGGTATAAATATGCATGAAGGTAATTCCAAGAACAATAACCAAACATGATCTTAATGTGGTTGTCTTTAGTTTTTCAACCTAAGAAACAACATCAAAACCATATAAGGTTACTTGACATGGGAAAAAAAAAATGAATATGAGTTCTTCATTACCTAAATGGGTAAAAAGAAAAAGGATTGCTTTCTTGAAGGTTTTGGTAGTGGTTAGAAATGAGGCTTGAAAAGAAACTTATTTTGGTAGAAGAAGAGAGTTCTTGTAAGAATATGGAGAGGAGTGTTTTGGAGAGAATTTTGCATAAATTCTCTATCTGAGAAAGTTGAAGAAATGAGAAGGGAGAGGTGATATTTATAGGAAAAGAGGAGATGAATTAAGAGTGATTAAATAATTGAAAAAGAAAATAAAAAGAGAGGGAAGAGAGAGATTGATGGCAACATGAAGGGGGAGAGAGAAAAGTACAATTATGATTAATTTTTTGTGAAGAGAAGTGATATTTTGTAAGAAAGGTATGAGTAGATTTTTATGGGAAAAGAAAATGTGAATAGTATGAATTGTGTCATTTGTAAGAGTGATTAGATATAAAGTAGAGAGAGTGAATAGTAATGAATAGTAGAAAAGTACTATAATAGTAGACTAGACAATTAAAGTACCGGTAGTAATAAAAATACGCGTAATAATGCGATATCTTATTTTTAGCTACCGAAAAATTCAAAACTGATATTTCGGGAATCCTTATATTTTTACGAGTCTATTGGTATAAACGGAATATTTTTAATATTCCGAGGTCCGGGACATGCTTTGAGAACCGATCCCGTTTGGGTCTGAAGGTCACTCGAAATTCGAAATCTGATATTTTTATGTTATCCTATGTTATTACGAACTATTCTAGGTCATTAACTTAATTTCATTTTCTAGGGTTTGAAAACGCGGGATGCCGGATCTTAAACACTAGGGTTCGTTTATAGGCTTGTTGACTTTTAGGGTTCCGTTTTGATTTCCGTTTTCGTCGAGATATTCGTAAGATCATATAATTTTCGAGTCTTGATCGTTTTAGAATTTTAGCTCGAAATTTATATTTTATTTTATTTGTGATTATTTAATAGTTTCTACTTCTCGGAATCGTTTAACCGAGTCTAGGTTTATGAGTTGACTCAGTTTGACTTTTGTTGAAAATTTGGATTTTGTTATTCTAAAATTTCACTGAAGGATTTAGGATTTTATCATCTCGTTGTTAAGCGGTACTTAGATCTATCGTTTCGATTCGCGTTTTAGGAATTGGCTAGATTATTTAATCGACGTACAGACATTGATTATATCGGTAATTGGACTTTATATTTCGTTTAAAGGGTTCTCGTTTTCTCAAGATTGAGAAAACTTGTTTTTGTTCTTATTTGGAATTAAGTTTTAACTTGGTTCGATTTTTAGGGTTTCGTTTCCAATGTTTTGACTCGGTCTAGAATTTGGTCTTTATCTTGAGTCGATTTTCGGGATTTAATTTTTGATGCTTAAACTTCTATAATTATTAAATATTCGGGGTTTACAGAAAGACGAGTCTTAATAATAACATGAAATAAGAAATTGCATATCTTGAAAGTAAATAAATAACAAATGAGCTTATATGCTCTAAATAAATATATATACATAATATACATAATACTATATATAAGTTAGATTAGAAGCAAATAATAATAATAATAATAATAAAATAATAAAATAGAAAGCTTATGTACAAGAACAAAACATGAACATGTTGTTGCTTTTACTACTCATATAAGTTTCAAAACAACACTATAGTCATGTTAAGTTACATGACATGAGTAAATAATAGTTGGAAGAATCTTTACCTAAAGTGTGTAAGTAGTATGAAGATGGTAGATGAAATGGGTATTATGGGAGTAGTGATATGTGGTAGAAGGTTTATGTATAAGGAATGTTTTGTAGGAAATTGGTTTAAGAGAATTTTCATAGAGAGAACTTCTTGGAGAGAGGATTTATGGAGAGATCTTGAGAGAGTTTTGGTAGTGAAATGAATTGTGTGAAAGAATGAAAGAGGAAGGGGTATTTATAGAATTTTTTGGATGTAATAAAATAAATTGAAAAAGAAAAATAAATTGTTGGAAGAGAGAGAGGAGGCACGGATCTAGTATTTTAGAGGGGGAGTGAGTTGATTTTTGAGTGAATTTTATAAGAAAATAATTAATATGTAAGGTATGATTTGATATAAGGTGTATTAGAAATATAAAAAGTAAGAAAATAGATATGTAGGTGTAAGAAATAGGTTAAGAAAAAGTAGAGATAGTGAAATAGTAATGAATAGTAGAAAAGTACTATGAATAGTAGACTAGACAATTAAAGTACCGTAGTAATAAAAAACACGTAATCGAGCTATATTTGTAATTTTTAGCTATCGAAAAATTCTAAAACTGATATTTTTGGAATCCTTGTATTTTTACGAGTCTATTGGTATAAATGGAATATTTTTAATATTCCGAGCTCCAGGACACATTTTTCGAGAACTAATCCTGTTTGAGTCGAAGGACACTTGGAATTCACGAATATGATATTTTTATGTTACCCTATATTATTATAAACTATTTTAAGCTATTGGCTTAATTTCGTTTTCTAGGTTCGAGAATGCGGGATTGCCGGATCTTAAACACTAGAGTTCGTTATAAGCTTTGTTGACCTTTAGGGTTCCATTTTGACTTCCGATTTTATTGAGTTATTCGTAAATCATATAAATTTCGAGTTTTGATTGTTTTATATTTTTTAGCTCGATATCTATGGTTTATCTTATTTTATTTGTGATTATTTAATAGTTTTTGTTCTCGGGATCGTTTAACGAGTCTATGGTTGTGAGTTGACTCAGTTTGACTTTTGGTAAAAAGAAATTTCTGATTTTGAAATTTACCGAAAGATTTAAGATCTATCATTTCATTGTTAAGCGGTATTTGGATATATCATTTTGATTTGCGTTTTTAGCAATCGGGTAGATGATTTGATTGGCATATGGACGTTTATTCAACCGATGGTTGGATTTTCTACTTTGTTTTTTTGAGGGTTCCTATTTCTTAAATTAATAAATCTCGTTTTTTGATCTTATTTAGAATTAGGTTTTAACTTGGTTCGCATTTTAGGGTTTCGTTTCTGGTGTTTGACTTGCTTTAGAATTTGGTTTTAACTAGAGCGATTTTTAGGAAATTTAAATTTGATATTTAGACTTCTAGGATTATTTTTAAGAATTATGAAATTTCAGGGTTTACATAGTGGTGCAGACGTTGGGACCAGTAACAATTGATTATAGGACACTTACTATGCAATTTGTTACAATGGTTCGATGGTGGTGCTTAAAGAGATGCCCAGCATTCTTATCTCAAATTTCTCATCATTAAACTTTGTAAGTTGATCCAATAAGATGTTGTGGTCTATTATTACAGCTATTGGCTCAGGAAGTAAATTCTAATTCATGTTGCATTACACCAACAATAGAGAATTAGATCATTTATTGGATAGCTATGCATCAATTTTTGAAGCACCTTCATCATGCCTCCATTACGGATTATGTGACATAGAATTCAATTAGTGGAAGGAGCCCACCAGTTATGTTAAGCTATATAGATACCCACATTTTTAGAAGAATGGAATTGAGAAATAGGTCCATGATATCTTAGAATTAGGAATTATATAGGATAGTAATAGTCCTTTTTCAAGTTCAGTACTACTAGTAAAAAAGAAAGATGGACATGGTTTTTGCATAGTCTATAGGGCTCTAATCAGGTGATAGTTAAAGATGAATTCCCTATGACAACAATTGATAAACTGTTGGATGAGTTGCATGATGCTTCATGTTTCTCAAAATTAGACTTGAGATCAAGCTATCACTAGATTCGAATGCATTCTAGTGATATTGAAAAGACTGCTTTTACAAACATCAGGGTCATTATGGTTTTTGGTAATGCCCTTTGGTTTAACAAATGCTCTAGCCATATTTCAGTCTATAATGAATAGAATTTTTCAACCTTATCTTCGTAAATTTGTCATAGTGTTTTTTAATGATACATTGGTTTATAGCAAACATATGACAAATCATTTGACTTATCTTGAGTTAGTATTGAAGACTTCACAGTAGCATGAGTTTTATTTTAAGGCTAGCAAGTGTCTTTTTGGTAAAGATACTATTAAATATTTAGGACACATTGTTTCTACACAAGGTGTAAGCCTTGATCCATCTAAAGTTCAAGGAGTTCAGCAGTGGCCTATTCCTCAATTCGTTGAACAATTACGTGCTTTTTTCGGTTTGTTAGGATATCATAGAAGGTTTATCAAGGGGTATGCTCATATTGCTGGCCCATTAATAGATTTATTGCAAAAGGATCATTTTGAGTGGACATATGTAGCTATGACTAGCTTTCAAGCAGTCGCAGAGGCATTAGTAATGGCTCCAATTTTGAAATTACCAGATTTTACTAAGTAGTTTATTATTGAGACAGATGTTTTGGTACTGTTATCGGAGCTGTTTTGTTACAGGAGGAGTATCCCATATCATATTTCAACAAGAAATTGCCTATTCATTTGAGAAAAGCATCAACTTATGTAAGGGAATTATATGGTATTGTGGAATCCATGTGGAAGTGGAGACAGTATGTATTGGGCACTCATTTCTTGATACACACAAACCATAAGAGTTTAAAAGAAATTCTTTCTTAGGTAATTCAAACACTTGACCAAAAGAAATACTTATCCAAGTTATTAGGATATGATTCTTCTATTACATATAAGGCTGGCAAAGAAAACATTATAGCTGATGCTTTTTCTAGGCAACATAGGGAGGAAAGACAAATTTTTAGATTGTCTGCACCTTGTTTTTCAAGTTTAGATGTTCTCAAACAAGAATATAAGACAATGCCAGCATTTAAATGCATCATTTCTAACTTAGCAAAAGGGTTGTATCATAAATGTTCCTTGACTTGGAAGAATGTATTCTTTTATTTTCATTCCCAGATATTTTTTGTGAGAGCTTCAAGTTTGGTGCCTCTTATTTTATAGGAATTTAATACACCCAGTTGCAGGTCATTTGGTTTTCTCAAAACTTATAAGAGAATCTCAGCAACGTTCTTTTAGGAGGGTATGAGGAGTGACATTGAGCAATTTATTCGGATCTATTTAGTATGTTAGCAAGTGAAGTATGTTGCTAGATCACTAGCTGGTTTATTAGTTCCATTGTCTATACTAGATAGAGTATGGGAAGATGTGAGCATGGCTTTTATCACATGTCTTCCTAAATCTCATGGTTGTACTGTTATTCTGGTAGTGGTTGATTGATTGTCAAAGTATTGTCATTTAGGGGGTTCGATGAACATTTTACACCTTAAAAGTGGCCGCATTGTTCTTACATATGGTGATCAAGTTGCATGGTATTCCTTGCACTATAGTTTTTTATCGTGATTCCATTTTTATGAGCAGATTTTAGAAAAAAGTTTTCACTTTAAGCGAAACTAAATTATGTATAAGCTAGCTTATCATTCACAATCAAATAGACAAACGAAAATCTTAAATCGACAATTTAGTATTATTTGAGGTGTTTTGTTATGGAAAAACCTCATAATTGGGTTAAGTTCTTGCCATGGGTTGAATTTGCCTATAATTGTTCATACCATGAAGTGTGTGAAAACTACACCATTTGAGGTAGTTTATGGTCGACCTCCACATACAATTCCAACTTATGTTAAGGGCATATCTAAATTGGATGCAGTAGATTAGGAGTTGATTACTCGAGATCAAATTTTGTCTCTGAAGGACAATTTAGGGATGGCTCAACATAGAATGAAAACTATTGCTGATGCTCATAGGAATGATGTTATGTTGAAATTGGAGACTTGGTGATGGTGAAGCTCATGCCACATAAACAAATTTCATTGGCTAACAACTTTCATAAGTTGTTTAAGCGATATTACGAGCCATATAAGGTGCTTTGCAAGGTGGGAAATTGTGCGTATAAAGTTGAGCTTCCACCTAGTTCCAAAATTCACGACGTTTTTCATGTTTTTGCCTTAAAGAAGAAGTATTTTGGTTCCTCTACACCATCGCTGGACTTGCATATAGAAGCTATAGGTAATCATCCGCTTTTGGAACCTTTGGGAATTATAAATTCTAGGGTTTCATTGGTTCGTGGAAAACTTATAAGGCAGATTTTGGTATAATGGAAGGGTTTGGCACAAGAGGCATGCCAGTTGGGAAGATTATGATCATTTTTGTCAAATCTACCAACAATAAAACCTTGTAGATAAGGTTATGTTTTCAAAAGGGGAGTCATCTGTTACAACACATAATGCAAGGATGAAAAGTTATCCTTAGAAGTCTATAGACTATAGTTGCAACTGTAAACCCTTGAATTTTTCATAATTCTTAGAAAATGATCCTAGAAATTAAACACAAAAACGAGACCTTGAAAATCGACCCAAGTTAAAACCAAATTCTAAATAAGGTCAGATACAAAAATTCTTAACCTTGAGAAAAAGAGAACCCTCAAAACAAAATAGAAAATCCAACAATCGATTGATTTAACATCCGTATACCAATCAAATCATCTATTCAGCTCGTAACACGCAAATCAAGATGATATAACCAAATAACGCTCGATAACAAAATACTAAGACCTTAAATCCTTTAGTGAATTTCAGAATCAAAATTTTCAATTTTCACCAAAATTCAAACTATGTCAAACGCATAACCCTAGACTCGGTTAAATAACCTCGAGAACTGAAAAATATTAAATAATAAAAAATAAAATGAAATAAACCATAGATGTTGAACTAAAAATATAATACGGACAAAACCCCAAAATTTTATGATCTTACAAATAACTCAACAAAATCGAAAGTCAAACCGGAATCCTAAAAGTAAATAAAGTTTACAACAAATCCTAGTGTTTAAAATCCGACAATCCCGCGCTCTTAAACCCTAAAACAACGGAACGGAAAATAATTGTTGATAATAGTTCATAATAATATAGGGAAGCTTAAAAATATCAAATTCGCAAATTCTAATGTCCTTCGTTTTAAACGGGATATGTAACGCCCTAACTTAAAAGTATTACAACCGCCACGTATTCTCTCTTATATAGGACACGTAAAGGCTCTAATATCCACAATAATGTATAATTCACCTGTTAACACACATAGGGTATCTCATAGGATACAAAACCTGTTTAAACTAAAACATATATCTCATAAAAATAAACTCCTAGTTCAAGCATAAAATCCAAGTCAGCATCACAAGCCAACAAATTCACCAGAAACTAAAAACTGTTTACATCAAAAATCTTTCATTGAAACCACCTAAACATCCAACTACAATTTGAAAAGATCTAAACATGTCTTTTCTTTAGAAATCCTGATATTTGAAGACTAGTTCTCGGCTGGGTAATGGGTCCGCTATCACCATCCCTATTAGCAAAGAATAACTCATATCCAAAAAGATTATATCATATCCTCTTCACATATACTGAAATTTAAAAGAATGAGCGACGACGCCTAGTACGATAACTCTAATCCAAAAACAAATGCATATGCACATACAACAGGCAGAAAATTGTAACTTAAACTAATGCAAACATCATATTATTATCTTTCTTAAGCCAACAAAACAACACAGTCCAGTATTAGATATACTGTAATCCCGAACTCGGAGTTACTTAGACCCCATTGAAAATCATACAATTTTTCGAAAATAATAATCATATACATATGGATGAGTGGGTACTCTCCAAACACCCAGAATCTAGAACACCTAATTCTACCGAAATCATATCAAGGCACGAGTCCACTAGGAACAACCTCACACCAAGATCATCAGGGTACCTCACTAGTATCACTATCTGCTAGGTCTTTACTGGTCAAAGCTAAGCACAACCAAAACAAACAATTATTAAACCGAATATAATTAGATTTATTATGAAATTATGTTCCTACAAGCATTCAATCAATACTAAACTTACAAGCAAAAACAACAAGCAGGGATTGGTCGTACCTTTCTCGATTTTAGGAATTTTATATGAATCTCCTAAAAATCCTTGTTGACAACACTCAACCATAACTAAATATCCGAAATCTCCACAACACTTCAATCAATATTAACAATACAACAACAACCCAAATCTCCAAATTCTTGCCAACAACATACATATATAAACAGATAAGAACACGATATAAATAAATCCTAATGTACTATAACTCCCAAAATCCTAACCTGACAAAGAAAATCACCAAGTTGCACCGTCTAACCAGATCAATCTCCACAACAATCTACAACGATAACTCCCTCTAAAACCCTAATATTCATAACAACAAGAATCACATCAATCATATCAATTATGTACCTTTATTGAATCTTTATGTTTAAAGACTTTACTTACTTTATCAGATCACCAAACCCGAATCTTTTCTCAAAATTTCGGATTCCACACAAAGCTAGGGTTTTTCTCCAAAAAACATTCATGAAAAAATCCATAAAACCCTACGAAAACCCATACAAATTCGTATATAATCCATAGGAGAAGGTTAAGATCACTTACTTTAGATCAAAAACACCCTCTTGATGATTCTCTAACCCTAGATCTTCACGAACACTCCAAAACTCTCTTTGATAAAGCAAAAATATAAATAAATGTTTCTATCAAAAACCATTTTTTGCGTCTCGTATTTATAGAATTTGGTCATATGCTAGCACCTACACCAGTGGCGTACATATAAATCTTGCCGACGTACACCTTATGCTAGCAAAAATTACACGAGCACTGGTGGCATTCATAGAGGCTTTGAATTCCTAGAACTTTGATCCAACAACATATGCCGGCAAATCCATGACCTACGTTGGCAGCGTTCCTATCCGACGTTAAAAGAAACTCTCACATACACCAGCGGCATTCCACCTAGCGTTAAGAAAAACGTTACTGTTCCCTTCCTACGCCGTCTCTATGCCGGAGGCGTAGATTCTCCAGATGGCGGCGTTGAATCTATTAAAAATTGCAGAAATCCAAACTTCAACATTTGTTCTACAATCAAACTTAAACCTTTATAATTTACTTGTTTTGACCTTAAACTCATTCTATATGATCTTATGATTCATAATTCATTATATTTTCATCTTTATTTCTGGATTTTATATCTCTTCTCTCCTAAAAAGAACTTTCATCCTCGAAAGTTACCTGGATTAATGAAAAAACTCTAGATATTTCATTCTTATATGTCTTCTTCTAGCTCCGAGGTATCTTCACGTTCAGTTTGATTAGTCTATTGCACTCTTACATATTTGATCACCTTGCTTCCAGAATCTTCTCCTTAGAGTCCACAATTCTTATCGGATTTTCAATCATGGTAAAGTTCGACTGCACTTTCAATGGTTCAAGTGCTACTATCTCTTTTGGATCTCTGACATATTTTTTGAGCATGGTACGTGGAACATATTATGCACTCCCTCCAAGTTAGGCGGTAATGCTAATCTATAAGTCATGTCACCTATCCTTTCAAGAATCTCATATGGTCCCACATATCGAGGATTTAACTTTCATCTTAAGCTAAATCTAACAACTCCTTTTGTTGGTGAAATCTTTAGCAAAACGTGCTCACCCACTTGAAATTTCAAGGGTCTTCTTTGTATCCGCATAACTCTTTTGTCTACTTTGAGCAGCTTGCAACCTTTGCCTGATCAAACTGACCTTATCAACTGCATCTTGGACTAACTCTGGTCCCAACAACTGTCTTTCATCCACTTCATCCCAATGAATAGGTGATCTAAACTTTCTATCATAAAGCGCTTCGTATGGAGGCATGCCAATTGATGCTTCATAACTGTTGTTGTAGGCAAATTCTACTAGTGGCAAATGCTCATCCCAACTCCCTTCAAAATACAAAATGCATGCTCTCAACATATCTTCTAAAGTCTGTATAGTCCTTTCAGATTGCCCATTAGCCTGAGGATGATAAGTAATACTAGACACGACATTGGTTCCTAGAGCTTGATGCAGACTTTTCCAAAATCTCCTAACAAATGTAGTATCCCTATTTGACATGATTGTTACTAGTATTCCATGCAATCTCACAATCTTCTTGATGTACAACTGTGCCAGACACTCTAACCTATAACCAGTCTTAATAGGTATAAAGTAAGCTACCTTTGTGAGACAATCCATAACAACCCAAATTGAATCAAACTTATCTCTTTTCTTGGGTAAAGCGGAAACAAAATCCATAGTGATATGTTCCCACTTCCACTATGGTATTGGCAAAGGCTCAAACTCACCTGCCGGTTTCATGTGCCTAATATTAATCATCTGGCACGTATGGCACTTAGATATGTATTCCGCTATCTCCTTTTTCATATTGTTCGACCAGAATAGTTTTTCAAATCCTAGTACATCTTGTTCCCTCCAGGATGAATGGAATAACTAGAGTAGTACGCTTCCTTCAACAATTCCCTCTTAAGTTCTCCTTGCACTGGCACACACAATCCCCTTTTGTACCTAAGGATACCTTCATCATCCACATAAAGCTCTGGTGCTTGATCTATCTCCATTTTCCTCTTTATATCCAAGATACTTTGATCATCTGTCTAAGCTGTCTTGATTCTATCCATAAGAGTAAGTTGAATTCCCATATTAGCTAATCTTTCACCTATTTGTCTTGTAACTATTTCCAACTCAAGTTTCCTCATATCATCAATGAGATGACGTTCCGCCGTGATCAAAGCTGCAAGATTCTCTATTTTCTTTCTGCTTAAGGCATTAACTACCACATTCACCTTTCCTGAATGATACTGAATATCAATATCATAATCCTTTATCAGTTCCAACCATTTTCTCTTTCTCATGTACAACTCTTTCTAGGTAAAGATTTACTTTAAACTTTTGTGATTCGTATACACTTTACATCCTTCCCCATATAAGTAGTGTCCCTACAGCTTCAAAGCATGCACAACTGCTGCTAGTTTCAAATCATGAGTAGGATAATTTCTCTCATAGGTCTTTAACTGTCTGGAAGCATATGCTATAACCCCGCCTCTCTGCATCAGCACACATCCTAAACCTTGTATAGAGGTATCACTATAAATAGCATACTCCTCACCACTCACAGGTAAGGCTAGCACTGGAGCAAATACTAACTTATTCTTCAACAACTAAAAACTAGCTTCACAGTTTTCACTCCATTCATACGTCACTCCCTTCTGTGTCAACCGAGTCAAAGGACTGGCAATTTTGGAAAAATCTTCCATAAATCTTCTGTAATATCCCACCATTCCCAGAAAACTTCTAATTTCCGTCACAATCATGGGTCTTGGCCATTCAACAACTATTTTGACTTTCTCAGGATCCACTAATATCCCACTACCATAAAAAACATGTCCTAAGAAAGACACTTGTTCCAACCAGAACTCACATTTTGAAAACTTCGCACATAACTTCTCTTCCTTCAATCTGGTCAGAACTAATCTTAAATGTTCTTTGTGCTCCTCTTTACTCCTTGCATACACCAACACGTCATCAATGAAGACTACCACAAACATATCAAAATACTCCCTGAAGACTCTGTTCATCAAATCCATAAATACTGCTGGTGCACTGGTGAGTCCAAAAGGCATGACAACAAATTCATAGTGTCCATACCTTGTTTTGAAAGCTGTTTTCTGAATATCTTCGGCTTTCACTCTCAACTAATGATATCCAGATCTCAAATCTATTTTTGAGAACATTGAAGTTCTACCAACTGATCAAATAGATCATCAATTAGTGGCAATGGATACTTGTTCTTCACTATCACCTGATTTAATTCTCTGTAGTCGATGCACAGTCTCATACTGCCATCTTCTTCTTGACAAACAGAATTGGAGCTCCCCAAGGTGAAATAGTAGGATTAATGAACTTTTGCTTCAACAAATCATCCAACTGCACTTTAAGCTCAACAAGTTCTGTAGGAGCCATTCGATAAGAGCTATTTAATTTTGGTGCAGTACCGGGTATCAAGTCAATACCAAACTCTACTTCCCTCTCTGGTGGTAATCCAGGTAGATCCTTTGGAAAAAATTCTGTATACTCACATACAATCGGAACATCCGACAACACTATCCCCTTCTTATCTTCTTTCAGCATAGCAGCCAAAACTGATCCTTCCCATAATTCATAGGTAGGTAGAACTAGAGGTCTTTGCACTACCAACTTATAAACAAACTGGTCACCATCAGGCTAACTGAATTCTACTACCAGGTTATGGCAATCAATCACCACATGGTACTTTGCCAAACAATCTACACCCAAAATCACATCAAAATCTAACATATCCAGCATTACTAAATCTGCAGATAGATGTCTACCCTCTATTTCAATATCCACATTCCTACAGATCCTATTCAATACAGACTCACTTCCCAAAAGGGTACTAACAGATACACATCCAGACATAAACTCAGTAGACATACCACAAACAGACATAAAAGATTTAGAAACGTAAGAGAAACTAGCACTAGTATCGAACAACACATATGCACTATGCAAGAGTATAGGAAACATACCTGCAATAGTGTCCACACTAGAGGTCTCACTATGCTATAAAGCATAAATCTTTGCTGGTGCTCGTTGCCCCTGGCCAGAATAAACTCTGCCATACTGCCCTCCATTACAATCTACAGCTCTGTGTCCCCTCTGCCCACCTTGAAACAGAAAACCTGTGGAATGACTTAGTTTGTGCAGGTATTACTCTTGTGTCCCAGCTT
This sequence comes from Combretum micranthum, assembly GCA_024138025.1. Taxonomy (NCBI): domain Eukaryota; kingdom Viridiplantae; phylum Streptophyta; class Magnoliopsida; order Myrtales; family Combretaceae; genus Combretum; species Combretum micranthum. Next base: position 23,336 of record JAMXBD010003383.1, on the reverse strand, counting down.
TCCACAAGAAAAGCAAGCATTCTCTACCCACTAGCAATCCTTCACATCATGTGGTCGGACACATCTCATGCATCTTCTATCTGTATTCTATACTGCTGGTCTGAAATTCTGGGTGACAGGCCTCTTGCCTCTATCTTGTGTTAGTACACCAACTGCTAGCCTCTTGCCCAAGAATACTTCATTTCTCTATGGTTCACAGCTTCTAATCTTGCTCAAGCCCTACTCCATTATCTTGGCTTTGTTCACCACAGTTGAGTAGTTGCCCAAATCCATCAAATTCACCTGATATTGTATCTCAAGCTCTACTCCAGTGATGAATCTGCTTGCTTTGGCCTCTTCACTCTCTTTCAGAGTGTCAAGTAGAAATCTCATCAACCTGTGCAATTCCGCCTCATATTCTTCCACTGTCATCTTCCATTGCTGTAGAGTATAATACTCTTGAAGCATTCCCTGCTTAACACTGTCGGGAAAGAATTCTTTATAGAAGGCCTGCTGAAACATTTGCCATGTAATCATACGAGTCATGTGTCTTTTGGTGCTCAACCACCAGTTATTGGCTCTCTCAATCAGCAAATAGGAGGCATATTCAACTTTCTTGTTCTCTGGAATATCCAGAGCAGTAAATGTCTTCTCAACCTCTTCCATCAACAACTGTGCTTCGACAGGTTTACCTGGTGCTGGCTCAAACTTATGCATGCCTAGCTCCATTCCCTCTATTCCTATTCAGTCTTTGAGTCTCTTGTCTCCAAGCTTCAGCATTTTCTTGGACCATCTACATGTCCCTCCTCATATCTTACTGCTGTTGACCAACCACTCCTAACAAAGCATCCACAGCTTGCATAAGCTGTGCAGCATCAACCAGAACCTACTATCCAATAGGTGGAGGTGGCAGCAAGTCCTGATTCTGAGCCTGCTGCTCATCTTGTTGCTGCCCCAAATTCTCATTCTCGTCAGGAATCCTAGGCATTATAACACAACAAAACACCATAAAATTAGAATAAGGTATCCAATTTCAAAACTTAAATCTATAAGACAACATTAAACTTAACTAAACAAAAAACCTAATATTCTACCCCACTCCTCAAATCTCACTGTCCTAAGGAATCAAAACAAAAATCTATATGATCAAAAACCTATTGCTCTGATACCAAATAAGTTGTCACGCCCTAACCTGAAGGTATTACAACCCGCCACGTATCCTCTTTTATATAGGACATGCAAAGGCTCTAATATCTACAATAATGCATAATTTACCTGTAAACACACATAAGGTATCTCATAGGATATGAAACCTGTTTAAACTAAAAACATATATCTGATAAAATATGAACTCCTGGTTCAAGCATAAAATCCAAGTCAGCATCACATAGCCAACAAATTCAGCAGAAACTATAAATTGTTTACATAAAAAATCTTTTCATTGAAACCAACCTAAACATCCAACTACAACTTGAAAAGATCTAAATATGTCTTTTCTTTAGAAATCCTGATATTTGAAGACTAGCTATCGGCTAGGTAGCCGGGTCCACTATCGCCATCCCCGTTATCAAAGAATAATTCATATCCAGAAAGATCATATATTATATCCTCTTCACCTATACCTGAAATTTAAAAGAATGAGCGGCGACGCCCAGTACGATAACTCTAATCCAAAACAAAGCATATGCTGTCACGCCCCCAAAGGGTACCCTAAACGCGACAGTCACCACACTCGATATTTAAACTTAAGTATGACAACCTTAGTCATCCATAAGTTTACATATCGGGTGTAAGGTGTACTTGCACCATTTTAGGATCACACTTTGAATCGAATAGTCTAAAGAAGGTATACATTAGCATTATGAATAGAAATACAACGATATAAATAGTTAGTCTTTACAAAAATCAAGGGGGCATTCCCCGCCAAAATAATAATGAAAGTCCGTCCATTCTAAATTCACATTTACAAATACTAAGGTCTATATCGAGGAGATTTTCTAGAAGTCCATGCCTCTAGCTAGGTCCGACTTCTTCAAAAGCTCCTTCATCCAAAAGATAACCCTGTGAAATGTGTCTCTCTTGGAACAACCAAAAATAGGAACACCACACAAAAACTAGCGGTATAGCTACAGGCTTAGTGAGATTCATTCACAAAATAAACAATGCTCAACAATAGTATATAACAGACAAGTTATTAGCAGCCATATGAGATGCACAAGCAAATGATCATACAAGCATATGACTTTCCGGTAGCATATGTGAATGGATTTACCCTCCATCGGAGGTTTGGGGTGGTCATAAACATGCGACCACCAATTCCAATATTTTCTCTTGTGGTTATAGTGTCTACTCCATTCCCTAAACATAAGCGACCTCATAGGCCTTATGTTAACGAAGGTGGTCCTCCACCTATTATATGTATTGGTTTATAGTGTCTACTACTTCCATTAACTTAAGCGACCCTGCAGATCCTTAATGTTAACAAAGACCGCTGCCTCCCGATCATGCTTTTGTTCCACCAAAAGCATTCTCGTAATGCAATGTGACTCACTAAATGATATGCATGTACAATTTATTCATTAATCGTGGCATATTAATTAGACAGATTAAGTGCGATCATAGAGAATTTCAGACAATCCCAAGTATACTAGCTCATACAATGATTTATCAACAAGTCTGTCTCGATATGCTTATCATTCATTCAACCAAGATTATGTCACACTCAACTTAATTTTAGCTTTTCCTAATTCTAATGCCACTACGATTACAAGCACATACATGAGCACAACTATTTAAGAAATGAACTCACTCAGCCATGCAGAGAAATCCATAGTCGTAGTAGTCCTCGAGGTGGAAATCCGTCCTCCAATTCACCTAAGTACAAGGAATACCCAAATGAGTATTTTCATAAGGTTCTAATAACTTAACTATTCTAATTACTAAGTTCGTTAATTTCCACATAAGATAAAGTCCTAACTTTAAATGACCATATCTAACTCATTTTGACTCGGAATTGAGCATATAATATATCGATTTCTATCTACTTCGAAAGATCTATCTATTCCTAATATTATTTTCAAGTTTCGAAAATATTTCAGTCGCAAACAGAGGAAACAGTTCTGGTCGTCCGAAGACTCCAATTCCGAAAAATACTTTTTGTGGATATTTGTGATGTTTCTAGCATATAGTTCAACTACTCATGCAATATAGATGATTTCCTATCATGAATGAAAGATATGAACTTGATGCATGCATGCTTTTGAAATTATTTACTAAAAGGAAAAATTAGAAACTTCTTACTTGTGTAATTCCATGATTATACACTTTCAAGAAAACTAGTTTACTAACTTTGACTATCTCATTTGTTTTGAGGTTATTTCTTTAAGAAAAATCATTTATCTTTATCTAAATTAAGTCTTTATTAAACCTATTACCAAGCCTTCATTTCTACATAAAACTTGCATTCTACACTTTGTAAATAGGTTTTCAAATAGGATTTGTCCAAATCCGAATTTAGAAAAATTCATTTTCAAGTTGATTCTCTTGAGGAAAAAGCATTTTATGCTTAGAACTTTGTGTATTTATTTTACCTATACCCTAAGGACTCTATTTATTTAGAAAATACCATATTTGAAGTTGGAAAACTAGTGTTTCTAACCATCTATCCATTATTACGAATTTGGCCTACAAGATTTTCAACTCAAAATTTCTATTGGACTTCACCTCTTGTTTTAAACATTTCCTTTGGTAGAAACCCATTTAAACTATTGGAAATATCATCAAACACCATCTATCACCTAAAGGCTTCATTTTTCTTGTAAAATACATGTTTTGAAGTTGAAAAAAGGTTTTTAAGTTAGGCCTTTAAAACCATACGAATTTGACTTTGAGTATTTCAAACAAAAACTTTTCCTTTTTGGTTTCATTAACTCATTACCTATACATCTACATACTAGCAAGTTATTTACTCAAGACAAAAGCATTTATGACCATAAATGCACATAACTCAACATAAAGATGAGATCTAGTATGTCTACATGAATGTGAGTGGTAAAATGATAGATCTACTATATGTGCATGATATGAAGTTTAAAAGCATGGACATGAAATTTTATGCTAGATCTCTATTCTATCCACTTCCACATGCATGAACATGAAATATCTTCAACAAAAACTTGATCAAACACAAGATCTACTTGTGATGCTTGATATTCATGTAGTAGCATTTTCTTTGTCCCTAGCAAGAGCTCATGGGGACTTTGAGTGAAAATACTCATGAATAATCTTGCCATTACAAGATTAAGTAGTGTAAAGCTTAGGAATCATCACCTAAGGTTTGAAATAGATGAGGAATGGAGAAAAATTGAAGCTTGTGTGTGTGTGTGGTGTAAGGGAGGTCACGGCATTGAGAGAAAAGAAGAGAGGGTTTGAGAGCTTTTTAACAATGGAACAAATGAAATGAAAAGTGAAGAGAGAGAAAAGTAAGGGTTATTTATATTAGAGGAATTAGGGTTTGTGAGTGTAAAAAAAAAAAAATATATATATATATATAAATATAAAACAAAGCATTTTGGAGCCAAATGGGAGGGTTTCACGCCTTCCAATGTAAGGAGTGAGAGAGGATATATTTGATTTCATTTGAAATTTGAATTTGTGTAATAAATTGTATTAATTGTAATAATTTGTTAAGAGACAAAATTTCTTGGAAAAGGAAATGAATTGAGTGATTGAAAGGTTGTAAGAATAGGGTATGGGTATGTGTGTAGTAGGTGTACTTGTGAATAGTAAGGAATAGTAGATAAGATATCTACTTTATCGGTTAGTAATGAAAATACGAGAAAAGGCTATAACTGTAATTTTTATAGCCCGAAAAATTATAAAATATATATTTTTGAAATCCTTATAAAATTTTGGTTCTAACGAGTATTCCGGAATATTTTTCTGAGTTTCTAGTTTCGGGGCTTGCTTTTCCGTAATGAAGCTCGGAAAGCCCAGAATAGAAAAATTTTTTGAAGTCAAAATTTTGTTTGGTTTAAAATATACTATAAAACGATAATCCACATTAATTTAGCTTATAGAGGTTTTATATAGAAATTGAAGAAAAGCGGAATTAGGGTTCCTAGGTTGCTTGTACTAATCCTACTTTAGGGTTTTGATTTTCGATTTATTGAGTTTACTCGATTACTATGAAAACCGGGGTTTACATATGCACATACAACAGGCAGATAATTCATGCACTTAAACTAATGCAAACAACCATATTATTATCTTTCTTCAGCCAACAAAACAAATAGTCCCGTATAAAGTATACTCTAATCCCAAACTCGGAGTTACTCAAACCCTGTTGAAAATCATACAACTTTTGGAAAATAATATACATATATAAATTATGGATGAGTGGGTACTCCCCAAACAAACCGAATCCAGAACACCTAATTCTACCGGAATCATATCAAGGCACAAGTCCACTAGGGACAACCTCACACCAAGATCATCAGGGTGCCTCACCAATATCACTGTCTGCCAGGTCTTTACTGGTCAAAGCCAAGCAAAACCAAACAGACAATTATTAAACAGAATATAATTAGATTTATTATGAAATTTTGTTCCTACAAGCATTCAATCAATACTAAACTTACAAGCAAAAACAACAAGCAGGATTGGTCGTACCTTTCTCAGTTTCAGGAATTCTAATATGAATGTCCTAAAAATCCTTTATTGACAACACTCAACCATAACTAAATATCCTGAATCTCCACAACACTTCAATCAATATTAACAATACAACAACCCAAATCTCCAATTCTTACCAAACAACATACATATATATAAAGATAAGAACACAATATAAATAAATCCTAATGTACTATAAGTCCCCAAATCCTAACCTAACAAAGAAAATCACAAGTTGCACCTTCTAACCAGATCAATCTTTCACAACAATCTACAGAACTTGATAATCCTCCAAAACCCTAATATTCATAACAACAAGAACAATCACATTCATATCAATTATGTACCTTTATTGAATCTTTATGTTTAAAAGACTTTACTTACTTTCTTAGATTACCAAACCCGAATCTTTTCTCAAAATTTCGGATTCCACACAAAGCTAGGTTTTTTCTCCAAAAAACATTAATGAAAAATCTATAAAACCCTAAGAAAACCCGTACAAATTCGTATATAATCCATAGGAGAAGGTGAAGATCACTTACTTTGGATCAAAAACACCCTCTTGATGATTCTCCAACCCTAGATCTCCAAGAACACTCCAAAACTCTCTTTGACAAAGCAAAAATATAAACAAATGTTTCTGTCAAAAACCATTTTTCGCGTCTCGTATTTATAGATCTTGGTCATACGCTAGCACTTACGCCGGCGACGTACATATAAATCGTGCTGGCGTATACCTTACGTTGGCAAAAATTGCACGAGCACTGGCGACGTTCATCGAGGCTTTGAATTTCCATAACTTTGATCCAACAACATACGCTAGCAAATCCATGACCTATGCTAGCAACGTTCCTATCTGACTTTAAAAGAAACTCTCGCATATACAGGCGGCATTCCATCTAGCGTTAAGAAAAACGCTACTGTTCCCTTCCTACAGAGTCTCTATGCCGGCGGTGTAGATTCTGATAAAAATTTGTTGGCGTCATTGTATTTATTGATTAGTTTGAATTTTTTTATATATCTTTTTCAGTTTTTCTTGTATTTGTTGCTTAGTTTGAATTTCTTTTATGTCTTTTCGGTTTTCCATGTATTTATGATTTAGTTACTTAGTTTTTAGGCTAACTAAAGCCTATATAAAACCATCATATGTAATCTTTTGAGACTAGACTAGAATAAATGAAAATTTGAGAGCCTTTTCTCTTTGAGTTCTGAGAAAGAACTTGTTTGAACTTATCGGGTTTTTACCAGTGGCGTTCACCATGACTTATCAATCAGGTTTTCCATCCCGACTATAGCATCCTCAAGGTTCTTGGTTGGTATTAAGATTACTTAATCAATAGTTCACGGTTTTCTACCAAGTTTCTTAGACGATCTTTGCGGTTTAATTCCATTTGACGAACGTTGGGGCTTAGGTTTAATATACCTAAGGTTTTTCGTATCATTTAATTTTTTTTTTTGAGAAGAAACTCTCATATTTTCATTATCAAAGATATGTCATATATGTTACGTCCCATAGGTTTATATAGGCTTTCAATTATCCTAAAAACTAAGCTACAATTAATAAGGAAAAATAACTTGTTAATGACTTTTAGGGATATGTAAAGACAAACTTAACAATAAATAACCTATTAATGACTCATAGGAATATGCAAAGACAAACTTGACAAATAAACATAAAAATCCAAAAGATACAAAAACTTAAATATCCCTAAGAAAAACAATAAATATCCTAAAAAGACATAAACTTAAATATGATATGTATATATATGTATATATATATTTATTGATGCAATCTGATTCTCATCACTCCCTAGGCTCTAAATTAGGTCATCTATCTTTAATTTATGTTGTTTATTTGTTTAATCGTTTGTTGTCTTTGTCATCAATTCTAGGGTTTTCATAGAAAAAAAAAATCAATTCCCATCCATTTCTGGTTCCTCATTTCGTCAATTTTCATTCTAAAAGTGTTTGTAATTTAGTTTTGATTTGTTTGAGATTGTGATAAAAAAAAAGAAAGAAATCCGTAAAAAAAAGAGAAAAAAAATTGTACAAAAAAAAAATTCTTATAGGCAATTCTTGTTACTTCTTTCATTGTGAAATTGAGTCGTTGTGTTTTCATAAGTTTTCCATTTGTTCTTAGGTTTTCCTTTGAGAGATAAGGGTGGTTTTGCTAAGAATCATTAAGTTCAACAAAGGATTTGTGGAGAAAACTATTGAGTGGTTAAAAGGCTAGAGAGTGTGAGATTAATATTGAGAAATCCTGATTGAGTGAAACACGAGAGAAGTGCCATCATCTATTGAGGGTTACAGTGAGTGAGTGGGTGAGGATATTAATCATCTAATTTGAGTTTCTTTAGGTATATACAACATGAGTTCTCAATCAAATCCTAAGGATCAAGCCATAGTTGTTGATCCAAAATTGTTCCAGCAGTTGGTGCAGTCGTTTGAGCGCCTATTTAGGGTTAATCAAGAATCTAATGAAAGGTAGGAGCGATTGGAGAGTTGGATGGCTGAATGAGAGAGGAGGCTACCACCACATCCGCCTATGCCACAACATGGGCAAGGTGGCAGGAGGGTACGGAAGGTTATGGAAATGAAGTGATGGATGACGTGAGTGATACTGGTGAATTTAAGGGAGGAGTTAGGATATAGGGAAGGAGATTTGAGGGTCACGTGGATGATGGAGTGGATCGCAATTTGGGGAGTATTAAAATGAAGATTCCTCCATTCCAAGGTAAAAACGATCTTGATGCTTACCTAGAATGGGAAAGGAAAGTGAAGCTAGTGTTTGACTATCATCAGTACTCAGAGGAGAAAAAGGTAAAACTTACTGCGGTTGAATTTACTAATTATGCACTTATTTGGTGGGATCAATTGGTTTTGAGTAGGTGCAAGAACCTTGAAAGACCCGTTGAAACTTAGGAGGAGATGAAAGGGATTATGAAGAAGAGGTTTGTCCCAATTTCTTATCACAGGGAATTATTTAAGAGGTTGCAAAGCCTTACTTAAGGATCCAAGAGTGTGGAAGATTATCACAAAGAAATGGAGATAGCTATAATTCGAGCCAATGTAGAGAAAGACAGGGAAGCAACATTGGTGAGATTCCTATGTGGCTTCAATGGGATATAGCTAAAGTGGTTGAGTTGCACCATTATGTGGAGTTGCAGGACATGGTACACATGGCCATGAAGGAAAAACAACTCAAACACAAAGGGGCAGCAAGGTATGGTACTTCTTCTCATTCGATCTCTAATTCTTCTTGGAAATCAAATTAGAGTAAAAGGAAGACAAATCCTTACCTAAGGATTTTATTTAGTGAAGGAAAGGATAAAGAAGGCAACAAAGAGAAGGATAAATCCACTTCCCAAAGCATGAAAAATCGTGACATCAAATGCTTTAAGTGCTTAGGACATGGGCATATCGCTTCACAATGTCCTAATAGGAGATCCATGTGATGCGTGGAGATGAGGTTGAAACTAAAAGTGAATTTGAGAGTGAAAATTCCATGCCTGCATTGGAGGATGATAGTGAATTGAGTATCTAGTTGAGGGAGAGTCATTGGTGATTCAGCATGCCTTGAGTGTGCAAATCAAGAAAGATGGCAATGAGGAGCAGCAGGATAACATCTTCCATACACGCTGTCACATTAATAATAAGGTATGTTGCATGATTATAGATAGCGGTAGTTGTACTAATGGCAAGTACCTTATTAGTTGAAAAGCTAAAATTGCCTACTACTAAACACCTTAGGCCATATAAGTTGCAATGGTTGAATAAATGTGGAGAGGTGAGGGTGAATAGGCAAGTGTTAGTTTCTTTCTCCATAGGCAGGTATAAGATGATGTAGTATGTGATGTTGTGCCTATGCATGCGGGGCATGTTTTGTTGGGGAGACCCTGGCAGTATGATAGAAGGGTCATTCATGATGGGTTTCATATGCTTATTCATTTGCTTTAAATGTTAAAAATGTGAAACTTGCATCAATGAGGAGCAAAAGAGAATTAAAGAGTCACATGAGAAGAAAAGAAAGAGTGAGATGGAGGAAAATAAAGAAAAAGAGATGTGATTGAGAGAGAAGGGATAGAAGTGAGAAAAAACAAAGAGGGAAGTGAAAAACAAGTGTGCTTGAGAGATAAAAAAGGAGAGGAGTAGCTAGTTGGAGAGAAAAGTGAGGAGTGCAAAGAGAGAAGTGAGCATATTAGCAAAAGACAGAGATGTTAAGAGTTCCATGTTTTTGAAAAGCAGCATGCTTTTTCTTATGTACAAGGAGGCTTATTAATGCTAACAAACTTAACACATCTTTGTCTAGTGTTTTTCTCCATTGTGCAAGAATTTAATGATTTGTTTTCTTGAAGATGTTCCATCTGGTTTACACCTTTGAGAGGATATGAAACATCAAATTGATTTCATTCTGGTGCTTCCATTTCAAATAGACCAGCATACGATGCAATCCTGAGGTGTCCAAGGAGATTTAAAGACAAGTTGAGGAGTTATGAGCAAAGGCTATGTGAGGGAAAGCCTTATTCCATGTGCGGTGCCGGTCCTGCTAGTGTCAAAGAAGGACGGATCTTGGAGAATGTGTCGATTGCCGAGCCATCAATAAAATTACTGTAAAGTATAGACATCTTATCCCTAGGTTAGATGACTTACTTGATGAATTGTATGGCTCATGTTTGTTCTCTAAGATTGACTTAAAAAGTGGATACCATCATATTAGACTAAGAGAAGGTGCTGAATGGAAGACAGCCTTTAAAACAAAATATGGATTATATGAGTAGTTAGTCATGCCATTTGGTTTAACTAATGCACCCAGCACTTTCATACGTCTTATGAACCATATTTTGCGTGCTTTCATTGAAAAATTTGTTGTATTCTATTTTGATGACATTCTGGTTTATAGTAAGGGCATTAATGATCATATCCAGCATTTGTGCTTGGTGTTTGAAGTTTTGAGAAAAGAAAAATTATTTGCTAACCTCAAGAAGTGTTCTTTTTGCACTGAGCAAGTTGTGTTTCTAGGGTATGTTGTTAGTGCTAAAGGAATCCAAGTTGATGAAGAAAAGGTTAGAGCTATTAAAGATGGCCAAGACCGAAAAATGTTACTGAGGTTAGGAGCTTTCATTTTGGCTAGGTTTTACAGGAGATTTGTATGTGATTTTAGTAGCTTAGCTGCACCATTGACTGAGATTGTTAAAAAGAGTGTGGGATTTAAGTAGGCAAGTGAGCAAGAAGAGGCCTTTAATTTACTTAAAGAAAACTCAGTCCTGCACCCATTCTGGCATTACCAAATTTTGATAAAACATTTGAAATTGAATGTGATGTTTCTGGTTGTGGTATTGGAGCTGTTTGATGCAGGAAAGGAGACCAATTGCTTACTTCAGTGAGAAGTTGAGTGGAGCCACTTTGAACTACCCAACTTATGATAAAGAGCTTTATGCTTTGGTTCGTGCTTTGGATACTTGGCAGCATTATAGTGGCCTAAGAGTTTGTTATTCATACGGATCACAAATCCTTGAAGCATTTGAAAAGCTAACACAGGTTTGAACAAAAGACATGCAACATGGGTAAAGTTTTTGAGGTCTTTCCTTATGTCATTAAGTACAAACAACGTAAGAAAAATGTAGTGGCTGATGCATTATCCAGAAGGTATGCCTTGATCTCTACTTTAGATGCAAATTTGTTGGGATTTGAATACATTAAAGATTTATATGCTTATGATCCTAATTTTTCTAATGTGTATGAGGCATGTGATAAGGGAGCTTTTGTAAATTCTATAAGCATGAGGGATATTTGTTTCGGGATAAACGATTGTTGTGCCTAATAGTTCTTTGAGGGAATTGCTTGTGAGGGAGTCTCATGAGGGAGGTTTAATGGGTCATTTTGGGATTAAAAGACATTAGATGTATTGAATGACCATTTCTTTTGGCCACATATGAAAAGAGATGTTGGGAAATTGTGTGGAAAATGCATTACTTGCAAACAGGCTAAGTCAAAGGTTTTACCCCATGGTATGTACACATCTTTACCTATACCCAGTGAGCCTTGTGTTGACATATCTATGGATTTGTTCTAGGTTTGCCTAGGTCCATAAAAGGAAATGATTCCATTTTTGTGGTTTTGATAGATTTTCTAAAATAGCACATTTCATTCCTTGCCATAAAACTGATGACGCATCTCACATTGCTAATTTTTTTCTTTCAGGAAGTTGTGCGCTTGCATGGAGTGCAAGGAGTATTGTTGCAGATCGGGTGTCAGTATTTTATTGATTAGTTTGAATTTTTTTATATATTTTCAGTTTTCTTGTATTTATTACTTAGTTTGAATTTCTTTATGTCTTTTCGGTTTTCCATGTATTTATTATTTAATTGCTTAGTTTTTAGGCTAAGTAAAGCCTATATAAAACCATCATATGTAATCTTTTGAGACTAAGTGGAATAAATGAAAATTTGAGAGTTTTTTCTCTTTGAGTTATGAGAAAGAACTTGTTTGAACTTATCGAGTTTTTACCCGTGGCATTCACCATACTTATCAATCGGGTTTTCATTCCCGATTACGGCGTCCTCCTTTACACCAAGGTTCTTGGTTAGTATTTCCTAAAGGGTCAAGATCCTTATATCAAGGTTCTTAAGATTACTTAACCAATGGGTCGTGGTTTCCACCAGGTTTCTTAGAGCATCCTTAAGGTTCAATTCCATTGACGAACGTTAGGTCTTAGTTTAATATACCTAAGCTTCTATCTTCAAGTTTTGTGTCCTTTTGGATCTTTTTTTTTTTTTATGTCTTTTCATTTCTTTGTTTATTTGTAAAAATGATATGAAAAACCTTAGGTATATTAAACCTAAGACGCAACGTTCGTCAAATGGAATTGAACCCAAGGATCGTCTAAGAAACTTGGTGGAAAATCGTGACCGTTGGTTGTAGTAATCCTAAGAACCTGATATAAGGATATTGATCCTTTAGGAAATACCAACCAAGAACTTGGTGTAAAAGAGGACGCCATAATCGAGGATGGAAAACCCGATTGATAAGTCATGGTGAAGCCACAGGTAAAAACCCGATAAGTTCAAACAAGTTCTTTCTCAGAACTCAAGAGAAAAAGCTCTTAAATTTTCTTTTATTCCAGTCTAGTCTCAAAAGATTACATATGATGGTTTTAGAGGGTTTAGTTAGCCTAAAAAACTAAGCAACTAATAATAATAAATACATGGAAAACCAAAAAGACATAAAAGAAATTCAAACTAAGCAATAAATACAAGAAAAACTGAAAAGATATATAAAAAAAAATTCAAACTAATCAATAAATACAATGATGGCATCCAATCCTTATCATTCCCTCTTTCTTGAAAAAGATTCGTCCTTGAATCTCCAAACTGATGTGAACCACAAGTGACTTGCCTTGAGACCCAACACCAATACGCTTGGAAGTATCGTTCATCTTTCCCAAAAAAGATTTCCTTGAATCTTCAAACTGATGCGAACTACAAGATACCTGCCTTAAGACCTAACACAAATATGCTTGGAGACAACTCACTCGAAAGTCTGATTAGATGATAAGCGACAAACCTTAAACCTAATGAATTTTTTTTTCTTTTTTTCTTTTCTTTTAGTTTTAAGCCCTAAACACAAAACCTAATTAAAAGAAATTAATCCTTTTTTTTTCACTCTTCTTCTTTTTTTTTAATATAATAAAGACACTAAAACTGAGACCTAAAATCAAGACAACAAAGGATATAAACGACTTGAGTTACCTTAGTCAAAACTAGATATGGATTCTTAGAATACCAAAAGCTTGATACCAAATGATACGAAAAACCTTAGGTATATTGAACATAAGACCCAATGTTCGTATGGAATTGAAACAAGGATTGTCTAAGAAACCTGGTGGAAAACCGTGACTCGTTGGTTAAGTAATCCTAAGAAGCTTGATATAAGGATCTTGACCCATTAGGAAATACCAACCAAGAACTTGATATAAAGGAGGACGCCACAATCGGGGATGGAAAACCAATTGATAAGTTATGAATCCCATGGGTAAAAAACCGATAAGTTCAAACAAGTTCTTTCTCAGAATTCAAAGAGAAAAAGCTCTCAAATTTCATTTATTCCAGTCTAGTCTCAAAAGATTACATATGATAGTTTTTTATAGGCTTTAGTTAGCCTAAAAAACTAAGCAACTAAATAATAAAAAATGGAAAACAGAAAAGACATAAAAGAAATTCAAACTAAGCAATAAATACAATAAAAACTGAAAAGATATATAAAAAAATTTCAACTAATCAATAAATATAATGACGCCATCCAATCTTTATCAGATTCTCCAGATGGCGGCATTGAATTTGTCAAAAATTATAGAAATCCGAACTTTAACATTTGTTCTACAATAAACTTAAACCTTTACAATATATTATTTTGACCTTAAACTCGTTCTATATCATATATTCATAATTCATTATATTTTCTCTTTATTTCCGAATTTTACAACAGATCAGTTTTCGAAATTGTGCCCAGTATACCGGATGGAAAAAAATTTTCGTTAATACCAATAAACTCTAAAAACATAAGGTTTCTAAAATATTAGTTTTTAGAATTTTTCGGTAACTAAAAATTACAATATATCGCATTTTCGCGTTTTTACTACTAGCAATATTTTAATTGTCTAGTCTATATCATCGTACTATTTTACTATTCTATTTCTTCTTACTACCTTTCTTATTACCGATCACTTTTTTCTTTTTTTTATCTTTCCAATACATCTTATATCAAATTCATATATTCATATTAATTAGTTTCTTACAAAAATACAAATTTAATCTCTCTCTCTCTCCTCTCCTCACATGGCCGGCGCCCCCCTTGTACCTTCCTCTCTTTTTTTTCTTTTCAATTTATTTCATTACACACTAATTCCCTCCATTTCAACTATAAAACCCTATTTCCCTCCACTTCTTTTACACATTCATTTCATATAACAAAACTCTTCCAAAATTACTCCGCAAATCCTCTCTCCAAATTTTCTCTACCAAAACTCTCTTCCACAAATTCTTTACAAAATCCTCCTCTATACGCAAACTATCCACCACATACTACCAACCACATAATACCCCTTCATCTATCACCTTCATACCACAAAAACACTTTAGGTAAACTTCTTTCAACTATTTAGTTTACCCATGTCATGTAACTTAACATGACCATTGTGTTATTTTGAAACTCATATGAGTAGTAAAAGTAACAACATATTCATGTTTTGTTCTTGCACATGCCAAGAAATTTCGATTTTCATATTTGTTATTATGATTATATATGTTGTTTATTATGTTTCTAATCTAATCTATATATATATTACTATATATATGTGTATAATATATATATATTTTAGAGCCTAATGCTTACTAACTCTTACTAACTTGCTTTTACTATTAATGCTTCTATATTGCTTTTTTTTTTTTTTTTCTTTTTTTTTTGGGACTAGTTTATTCTTAGTCTCGGGATGCCTTGATGAAGCTAAGGCTCCCAATACTTGACTAAGTTTCCTTGATGAACCTAAGGCTTCCAATGCTTGATTCGCGATATCTTGATGAAACTAAGGTTCCCAATACTTGATATTATTACATTGTTTATTATTATTCTCTTGCTTCTTATGTTTTTCTTATATTTTCATCATTTTCATATTACATGCTCATATACATGCATCCTCATAATGATATTATCTCAACAACATTCAAAGTGGAATTTTTTTAATAGAGGAACTTGAAACTAAAACTTTTTATTATGTAGCTAGTCACTAAATAAAGAAACTTGTCAACAACAACTCACAAAATGTATTTTTATAACTTCTTCTCAAACTTTTCCTAAAGTTTTCCTAAGTATCAACAAGGATAATTTTACTAAGGAAACAAAGGAAAAATAAAACCAAACTCTCTTTACATACATCAAGATTTTGTTATATCCACCGAGAAAAAATTATTTCTACAACTTCTTTTCAAACCCGCCAAGTTTCTTAAATACAATAAAATGATTTTCCTTAGAGGAGTTAACTAACAACATAAACATTTTCTTTTATTATGATAAGCCACATAAAGTTTATTAAAACTTAGTAATAATATTTATTTGATATATAAAATTTTCTCAAAAAGTTACTTATAGGAATTTTTATCAAAAGTAATAACTAAACTAAGTTTTATAAGTTAAAAAAATCGACTCACTAAATTATAAATTCACTTAGAAAAATAAAATTTTGCCAATGTTTCTAAATGATAAACCCATTTTCAAAAAAAAAAAGAATATAAACAGTAGAGGTTTCAAAAACAATATATATTATAAAAAATTTAAAAAATATTAAAACATTTTTCTTAATAATTGGTCAAAGAGTTAAAAGATCAAGTTTTAGAAATAAAGTTTATTTTAAAGAAGTTGGAAAATGAAAATATAAGAAGACTTGTTTATCAAAGTCATCTCTTTAAAATAAAATATACACAACTCAAATTATTTTAAGTTATCAACAACTTATAAAACTCTTGAAAACTTCATTTTTATCACTAAAAGTAAAATTTGTAAAAGACCAAAGCTAAGAAAAATTTATTTTAGAAAATAAATTAGAAATAAATACAAATATACTTATAATAACTCAAGAAATTATGAAATTCTTTCAAAACACTTAGGAAAGAAATTATTAAAATACAAGTCTTTAACACCGCAAGACATTGCTTAATGAAATATAGTCATTGATATAAACCATATTGTATACAATATGAGTCTATATATATATATAATATTATATATATATTAAAGCATTTTTCCAACTATACAAATATCTACATTTTCATACAAGTATTTTTGGATAAAGAAAAGTTCGCAAACTTGTGTTTTGAAAACTACAATTTTCGTGATGAACCTATACCCTACGGTTTCAAAACCCAAACAAACTTATATGATAAAATAACCTTAGAAATGGATAGATCTTTTTGAATAGGTAGAAATCGTTATTTATATGCGAAATTTCGAGTTAAAATAAGCAAGTTATGGCCATTTTAAGTTGGAATTTCATTCCATGCAATTTTGACAAACGTAGTAAAATAAATTAGAAAGTTCAAGTAGAATTTCTACGAAATACTCATCTGAGTATTTGTTTTGTCTAGGTGACGAGGAATACGAGATTTTCTTCTTGAGGATTACTACGACTAAGAAGATTACGAAATGGACGAGTGAGTTATTCCTCTTAATTTCGTTACTTGCTTGTGCTTATAGAATAGTGACATTAGCATACTAAGAAAAGAAAAAAATGGACATGTATGTGGAATCCAAGGATATGTATATATGTGATTCTATGCTTATGTGTGAAATGGGAATTAAGAATATTGCAACTTCAAATTATTTGTTAAGTATTTTGTCTACTTGCATTTATGTTTGCTTATTGTCTACAAAATGGTTTGATTGCCTCTAAGAAACCCTAATAAGGTTTGACTTAAGAAAAATAAAACGTTCATGCATAGCATCCATCAAGTCACATCTCTTTCGGAAGGCTACTACTCCTATGCGTAGAGTTGGTGTAATATATAAGAAAATATTTCATAGTGAAGGGTATTAGTGTAATATATAATTGTTTAAAAAGGTATTTTTGTCTTAGAACAGATGAATTGGACGCGGGAAAGTTGTACACGAATGACCGAATGAATTTGGAGTAGGTCGACATATAGGCCACCAGCCTATAATTCTAAGCTACTAGCCTAAATACAAAGGACGACGGCGTAAACACCAGCTTGAAGCGTGGAGGAAAATTATGCGAATCAGAGAATTTGGTTGTAAGCTGGTCATTAGGCCATTGACGTACAAATGTAGATGCCAGCATACTCAAGAAGGCTGCTAGCCTAAGTGGCGATCTTAGATGATTTTGTGCGACCTCAGAGTTTTAAGCAGCCAGCTTTGTTTCCTACGATTCCAGCCTATATTCCTTTGAGAATTAACTGTCACCCAACCTCTAAACGTAACAATCCGCCACATTCAATATGGAAGCTTAAGCATGACAATCTACTAATTCCCAAAAGCTTCGATATTAAGTGTAAGGCATGATCTCACAAATTTAGAGGACCATACTTTGAAATATGAAGCTTAAGAAGATACAATAACAAATTAAGAAAAAGGAATTCATAATATTCATTAATTCATTCATAATAATTATCTTACAAGTCTTAGAGGCATTCCCCACCAAAATAACTATATTCTATTACAAGAAATTTCTATGAAGTCTACATCCAAACCAATGCTAAACTTCATCTAAAATTTCCTTAACCAAAAAGGGGAAAATATCTGGCTGCAGGGTCTACGTGGCCTCAACCACAAATAGTTAAACTGCGAAAGATATCTATAGGGGTATAAGTTAATAGGCTTAGTAAGAATTATTTCCATAAGCAAATTCTTGTGTTGTAAAACTCAAACAAGTTATTTAAGTATTCAAGTGAAATGCAACATATACGTAAGCAAGCAAAGCATATAGTTTTCCATAAACTATATGTTGAATGGATTTACACCCTCCATTCGGGGTTTGGTGATAAGTAATCTCAAAACTAGTAGTTTTAGTTAAGTTATGCTTTCGATCATTACCACCAAGAATATTAAGTCTACTCGGGTTGAGCCATGCCTTCGAATTACCTCAAAGCATTGATTTAATTTCATATCGCCAAGTAATCGCTTTTGATCATAGCTGTCAAGTATTACTTTTGACCGTGCTACTTTCGACTGTGCTACTATCCTTTTCACCCAAGGATAATAACCTCATGCAATGTGACTCACTTCGTGGATACATGAATAAATTTAATTAAGATATTATAACATCATTATTATCAATTTTAAGGTGATCATAGAATCTCATACATATCAAGTTCTATACTAAAACAATTACTTACAACCAATCTCCTGATATTCTTAGAATTCTTTCAACGATTTTTACATACATATCAATTTGTCTTTCCTTAATTCTAGTGTAGCTAAACTACAATCACAATCAAATAAAGTATTTTAAGAAAATAAACTCACGTTCCCATGACGATACTTCTTCTAAATGGATGAGTTGATTAAACAATCCACTTAGTCGAAATAATCTTCAGGATATGAGTATTCTTCCTCAGGATCACTGTCACGCCCCAAAGGGTACCCTGAACATGGCAGTCCGCCGTATATAATATTAAAGCTAATGAATGACAATCCATAGTCACGCAGGAGCTTCGATATCATATGCAAAGCGTGCTTCCAAGATAGTAGAAGATCAGGGGTATTACGTTTAAATAGATAGCAAAAGCAAGCATGAACTTAAATAGATAAACATAAGATCTTCATTTAATAACAATTTAGTACATCATCTTAGGGGCATTCCCCCGCCTTAAAATCTTTGTTCAACTATACTAATATCAAAATAAACATAACTACCACATAAGCCTACTATAGAGATTTTTCCTAGAAGTCTATGTTCAAAACTAAAAATACATAAACTTCTTCAAAAACTCATAGTAGCTTACACTCGTACCTGGCATACGGGGCTTCTTGGGGCCAGCCATAGATAATCATACTATAATAGAAAACTATAAGGGTATAAGGAAAACTAGCTTAGTGAGATAATTCAAACCATAAGTCATTTCCATAAATCAACCAAGTATTTAATAAAAAACATATGAAAATGCACAAATCATATGAACAAGCAAGATACACATGATCAACTGGAAATCAAGTGTAGCATGGATTTAACACCCTCCATGACAAGGGTTGGGAGGTTTACAGGCCCATACGACCATCAATATCTGCAGATTTACTAGCTCTTGCTTACCCTATAGACTTTTCGACTCTTACTAGCCACCATGTAGACTTTCCGACTCCTACCAGCCACCACTATTTTCCTCGTTTCCCCACACGAAGAAAAGTAGTGAAACAAGTGTGACCCATGTATATGATATGCATGAATTAATTCCAATATAAATTTAACCAAAAATATTTAGTTCAAGTTAGAGGTGATTAACACAATTCTAATCATATCAATACAAGAATCACAAATTATTTATCAAACCAAATTCCGATATTCTTAGTTTACATTCAAGTAATCATAATCATAATCACAAGTCACATGACAATAGTTCATTTTATCTTTCTCTTAATTTCTAGTACTTCTATTTACAAACACAAAACAAGGAAATGTAACTTGATGAGAGGAATAACTCACTCCATAATGGTAGGTCTAATCAAAATAGTCCTCCGGATAGATGATCTCAGGTCCCTCGTCACTTAAACAAGATGAAATACCCAAAATGAGTCTTTCATAAAACTTCTATTCTTGAAGTTCTAATCTTTTCTTAAAATCGCGGTAAAATCGTATAAGGGGAACTTCCAATTTAAAATGGCCATAACTTGCTCATTTTAACTCGGAATTTCGCGTATCATATATCGTTTTCTACCTACTCGAAAAGATCTATGCATTTCTAAGTTATTTTTATAAAACTAAGTCGTTTGGGTTGAAAAAGCAGCGACCAGATTTGCCACGAATTTGCAATGTCTTGTTTTTCTTCTTGTAAATAAAGCTCATTTGAAAAGATGAATATTTCAAGTATTTATAAACTTTTTGAATGGTATATACATATATGTAATGATCATAACAATATATGAAGTAAATGAAGTTGTCTCAACTTTTGAAAAGTAAGGTTTTAAAAGACTTTGAACTTGAGATTTTATTGGAATATTCATTTTACTTTTGAAAGGATCTTTGGTTATTTGAGATGAATATTTTTTTTCTAAGATTAAATTTAATTTCTTGCAATTACTTTAATTTCCTAAGGAGTGGTTTTATTTTCTAAACTTGGATTCTAACAATTTTTAAAAGTAATAAAATGATATTTTTGTTTCTTGTAGTGATTCCAAAAGAATTTCTATTTTTGATGAAAGATAAGTTTTCATAAAAACCTTTCGTTTATTTAAGAAAAAAATCATTTCCAAGCATGTTCATGAGTTTTTAAGAAATCTATGTTCTACATTTATTTAAAAGAACCCTTAGTTTAAGAAAACACTTCCTCCTTTATTTTTGTTGAGACAAAAACATTATGTTCATGCATTATGAATCATAAACTATAGATATATAAAGGAAAATATAACTTGAAAGATTAAGTAAATAAGAAAGTAAATCAAGTATTGGGACGTTAGCTTTATCAAGGTACCCCGATACTAAGAAAAACTAGTCCCGAAAAGAAAGAAAAATGTTTTGACTTGATGAGGACAAGTCTAAAATTAGAATGACTAGTCTTAAAACAACTATAAATAAATTGCAATGAAGTAAATAAATTGTATGAAAGGTAAATAAATTGCAAGACAATGAGCTTATATGCTCTAAATAATATATATAGCTATATAGATATTTAGATAGTTATGAACATAAAGGAAACATAAAGGAACATAAAGGAATTGTGATTATGAACAAAACAAAGTATGAACCTTTGTTGCTTTCTTAACCTTCATGGTTTTAGAAAACACACACTAAGTTCATACTAAGTAAATGAACATGGGAAATTCTTGAAGGCATATTACCTAAAAGAAAGAAGAAGAGAGGAACTTGTAAGAGACTTCTTGGAGAGAATTCTTGAGAGATTTTGAGAGAGTAACTTTAGTGAAGAAGTGGTGTGAAAAAAGTGAAGGTATGAGAGGGTATTTTATAGAAAATGTGGGAGATAATTTGTGTTAATTAAATAAGTGAAAAATAAAACAAATTAGGCATCATGGAGGGGTGGTCGTGCTACTTTCATGCATGGGGAAGAGGAAATTTTAATTTTTTGTTATTTTGTTAATTAAAAGTAAGAAATGAAAGATGTGAAATTGTATTGGAAATGAAAATGTGTAAGAAATAGGTGTATGGTTTGTAAGAGTAGGTTGTAAGAAAAGTAGAGATAGATGAATAGTGTAGAATAGTAGAAAATAGTGTAATGTAAAAGTAGACATGACAATTTAATGCCGGTAGTAAGAAAATACGTATAAAGCGATATCTGATATTTTTAGCTACCGAAAAATTACGAAATTGATATTTTTGGAAATATTATATTTTTACAGTCTAACGGTATATTTGGAATAATTTTCCTATTCCGGACTCTCAGACGTTTTTCAAGAACTATGTCCGATCAGGTTCAAAGGACACCGAATTTCCAATCTGATATTTTTATATAACCTATAGCTATTCGAACTATTATAGCTAACTTTTCCAACTTCGTTTTCTAGGGCTTGAGAAAACAGCAATTGCGGACTTAAGCGGTTACGGTAAACTAGGGTTTTATTGACTCTAGAAATCCGGTTGACTTCCGATTAGGGTTTAAGCCTTAATGCGGATCCAAAAATTCAGGGATTTACAATCACCTAGTTAAGAAAAATACCTGAAATGAGTATTTCTTGATAACTTTCTTGAAATTTGACAAAAACTATGTTATAAGTACGTCAAAGTTCGTATAGAAGATAATTCCAATTTAAAATGCCATAACTTGGTCAATATTAGTGTCATTTTCTATTAGTTTTCTATACAACATTTCTTTGGTCATTAATCGGAAATCTTGATTTGAAAACTCATTCTTTTTATGGGGTTTCCTTCATATTATGTTTTATGTAAAACATTTTAGTATTAAAAGTCATCTTTTTTAAAAACAATTTAGTTAGAAATGATTTGAGAAACTTTTCAAACAAAGGTAGCTTTAAAATTATAGTGAGTTCTTCTTAAAGTTTGAAAGTATATTACTTTTGTCAAATCATAAATTCTAAATTTCTATAGAATCATTCTTAAGTGATAAAATCTCTTTTTTGCAAAAAGTAAAATTGAAGCTTAAAGGTTTGGACAACAAACTTTATGGGCATGATTCAAGAGAATAATAACAAGCAAATTTAACATAATAAATAATTGAGTCAAGTATTGGAGTCTTAGTGTCACGCCCCGAAGGGTACCCTAAACGTGGATCCGCCGTACACAATATTAAAGCCTAAGAATGACCACCTCAGTCACGCGAAGGCTTCCATACTATGTACAAGGCATCTAACACATAAAGGAGACACATCGGAATGAGACACTTTATGTTGATACAATTGAGTAACAATGTAAAGGAAAACAAATTTACTATATTTCAGATACAAATCATTATACTTCAAAATACAAATCATTCAACTTCGATTACATTCATCCACAGACTTCCTACACAAACTATTACAAGACAAATCATAAACTAGTGATAACTTCAAATATTGTATTCTTTGCCAATATCCCGGAGTCATTCCCGGCTCCAATCAATTCAATCCCACTTTGCATTCTTGAGATAATCTGTTCATTTAAACAACTAATAAGGGTATAAGCTACACTAAGCTTAGTGAGAATTCCCTTAATTTCGTACCATGACGCAAGTTATAATCAATCATATACTATGCATGAACAAACAGTGAGCAAAACAATTATGCATGGGTATCCGGAACCCACACACAGAACGGATTTACGCCCTATCTTGGTTAGGATGGTATTGAAGTCTACACGCCGCTGCTAGTCCCCAAGCCCTCGGCTCATGCACCTCGCATGTTATAGTCACACATGGAATGCATCCCGATGGCCTTAGTTTCTATGAATGAGCACTGATCGGGCCTCATTATCAAACGAGTCTCGACCATACCGATAGACCTGTAGGAGTAGCACGCTA